>JAMKCH010081820.1:0-10263 GCA_023653785.1 Ophioderma brevispina
TCGTCTACGTGTAACCCATTGGTGCGCCGTTTTTGGCGGCGAAGAGGGCGTAAATTATACATGGTAATTGGCGCAATAAATTTTTACCTACTCCACTAGTATAGTAACGAGTGAGTCTACATCATGCTATATTTGACTGGGACGATTAAAATGAAAGTGACTTTCAAAGGGATAGGGTATAATTTTCTTTCTTATCCGCACTGTTACTAATCACTGGAAAGGCTTACCGTTGGAAAGCTTTGACAGCTCCATCACATCCAAGTTTTCCAGTCAGAGGCTCTACCGGCGGTGATAGACATGCATCCCACCACCACCCATCAAAGCTTAAGTTGTGGATATTTTTTTACTCGGCACTCCTGTAAATTGTTGCACTACACAACTGCACTGCACGATCACTTCTTGTTTTTTGACTCTACACTCCTTGTCAGCATAACAGCTTTACTAGGATTAACTCATCAAGCAAGCCTCAAGAATTAAAAAAAATGTTGACATGCCTTTATTTAGCCTTATTTCTAAATCAAAGATAAGTATGTACAATTCCATATAACTACTTTATGTAGGAGCAAGCAAAAACACAAATAGTGAAAAATTTGAGGAAATTTTTCATACCGCCTCCCCAAATGACAATACAGCATGACGTCTTTAAATTCTACACAAACAGCTGATTGTGGTTTAGGGACCAGTATATAACAAACACAGATCACTAATAATATTTGTGTTTGAGGCCAAACTTTACATACCGGTCACGGTACACAATATTACGCGTATAAATCTTGGATATTCACGACGGAAAGGCTTTTTTTATCTCAAGTCGGAATTTTTTAATACGGCACGTTTAGAAATTACAGAATCGGATAAAAGTACGCCTCATCTTGGCAAGAACTTCCATTGTTCTCCAGTAAACTGAAACCAGAGGGTCGCCATTTATCTTAAACACTGTCATTATCCTGATGAACGGCCCTCTAGTTTCAGAACTAGCTATTTGCGGGAGAAATGAAACCGGATAATAAACCAGTATTTCCTGCTCGATTTACAATAAGACAAGCAGTTTACCTGCAAATTTCTTATGATACGAAGAATCTCATCATACCTTCTCTTCCTATGTTATGCAGTTTCAATTCAAGCTTCAAAACCACTTAAAATACCGATTTTGGATGTTTTTGGAACAAGGCAGAATCACTTTTTTCGTCTAACTCCAAACATGAGCAGTGTGGGGGTAAAGGTCAAACCCTACCCCTGGTCATATCGGGTCCTATATATACGTGACAACTTACGAGTATGTATGAGTATTATTTGGAGTTTTTTTTTGTTTGAACGCAACTTCGAACGGTGGTCGCGGCGGTGGTCGGCAGGACATTGTGAATGCGCGGTAGTATCACGGGCCAGTCTGTTTTAAATGAAGATAAATTAAAGAGTTTTTTCGGAGCTATTTTGGCCTGGTATTTTGGACAAGAGAAGTAGTAACGTGATATCTTCTCTGACATGGATGGTTAGGTAGGAGAGTAGAATTTTTTCAAGAGGCTATTTGGGCAGGTCCCAATTCCTAAATAAGTTGTGTTTGCGTCATTTCATATCCATTGCCAGGTTGCTAGATCTATCCCACGGCTATTGATTCCAAAAGGAAATCTAAATTTCTACTGGAGATGAGATGAAATTAACTTTATCAAAAGCAATTTATAAAAGGATTAGTTATTTTTCAGTAGAAAGGAACGTACAAACTATTAAGGCATCCTAATTTATCAATTAAATTGGTCATGGTGATATTAAATGCTGTGTATGTTGCTTTGCTTGCATTCCTTGAACGTGATTTATCATAAGTGAAAGGTACCCTTTAAGATTGGGATGATTTCCTTTTTTGCACTATAAATTCATGTGACAACACATTGCAAATATTGTATTGGGGAATAATTGCATTGTGGAAGAACACTGTATCCTCCTCTCCTTCCCCCAAAGAACTGACCCATTTGTAGAATGCCTAGTGCCTACGAAGGATTCAAATTTGTCCCCTCAGAAAATCTTCGCACACCTTCTGCTCTTCCCCCTACCCACCACCCCATTTGTAAAGGTCTAGTTATGCCAATGTTATTTTCCGTGTCAGATAGGCACTATATTTGTTATTATTTGCAATGATAGCTGCAATTCACAAATCACCTTGCGCGATATGGCAAATCCCATTTTTATTTTTGAGAACGACTGGTAAACAGATCACGTTCAATAATGTACGAACCGCCATACCGTTCATTCACGCCAACACGATCCACTGAAGCGCGACTTTATTTTCGGGGAGTCCAAATGCCCGTTGATGATCTAAGCTAACTGACAATCGTCGATACTCATTCTCAAAATTGGATTCACAACGGAGTGAAAACTTCTCTCGAGAATTCTGAAGGCCCTATATTTTAACAGAAATTGTATCGCCCTGGAAGGACAGATCAAAAAATGGACTGTACAGGTTGATGGACGAAGTATCTAGAATCTAGAGCACACAACTGGAGTGTTAACTTTGGACATAATAATGTTTTGGTAAGTGTACAGCACGATGAAAGCTTGCACTTCGCAATTTCGACTGTCTGGTTATTGTACATTTCCCTTTACCGGAGGTACAAAACCATAGAGTTCAGTAGATGATAACGAGATAGTGTTAAAAGATAATGTTTGACCTCTGTTTTGGTTACCAGAACGAGACTTCCATATGTACCCCCCAGTCATATATTTACATGCAACATAAATGTTATTATTTTAGCTGTTTATTCCGTTTTTTTTGATCAAAGCACGGCCAAAATTAAAATAAATTTTGTATCATGTAAATACATACGAGGGGGTACATATGGAAGTCTTTTCTTCTCTTATCTCTAATACACAGATTTCAAGATCAACACTGCAAGTTGCGGTTTTAGTTCCGTTACTAGCACATGATCTAGACTCTGCATAACAAAAATACCAAACATGAATTTTGATATTTGGGATGAATTTAGTATTCTCCACCATTAAATTCGGCAACCTTTAACATGGCGGTTTATTCCGTTTAATGTTGCCGAATTCGTACCTGTGGCAGAATACTCATTCTTTCGATGATTTTTTTTCGATGTTTCTGATCAGCAAATCGCTGCTTCCCTTTAATAAAGACTAAGCCTAGCTAGCCTAGGCTAAATGCAGGATAGATTCATGGATTAGGAAGCTGATGCACGCTGAGGTTGTCATGGCCTGTGGGTTGCATGGCCTTTGAGTTGGCATGGCCTGTGAGGTTGCATGGTCCTGTACCATTTAACACAATATAATTCATATTGCATAGCAGTTTAGCAACAGCCAAAACTAGCTCGACACGTCGTAGCCCCGGCTTCGCCCGGGCTACGAACAAGAGTCATAGGATTCGCGGTTTTTTTTTTCGACGGAAAAACCTGTCGGAAAAAAAGTTTTAAAATATTTCACTACCACGTCCTACTTGGTATATTCCGACTCCGTGGGTTTATTATCATGATAAAATTTATGGCGCAAAAAAGCATTCTGAGGTGTTATGTTAAAAATGTTTCTGCAAGTTTTTGATGGGGACTTTTTAATAACGGCAATTTTAGTATACTTTTAGTGCCTTTCAATTTCTTTCATTTTGCAAACATTTATTGAATGCCAACTCCTCGTAAGTAACTGACATAACTGCACAACCGTTATAAATAAGAATCCGTGACATTAGGTATGGATTTGTAAGTCCAAGGTGAGTAAATGTCAGTTTTAAAATTCGTGTTGGACCCTGCATGCTATATACTTTCTTTCTCTGACCTAGTACACTACCACCCAATATGGAGTGTCTAGTCAGAGCACCCTCGGACTAAGCCAAGCCTTCAGTCACGTTCATGATCATGATGCTTATACTTACCAAAATAACAGCTTAGCACCGTCAGCGAGTACATCCATTTGGGAGGTTGGTTTTTGAAACATATTGTTGATATTGAGTTGGCCTTACTCAGCAATATAACAAGAATAATGTATCGATTCGGCACTATGTTGTTCTGTCATCTTTTCATGATATCTGGACCCATTTCCTTGCTGAATTTAGGTACTTCTTTATGAATCACTCACCAACCGCATTCCACGTCCCTTACTCGCTTACTGATGAATGATTATCGACGGGTCGGGCTATTGATCACTTATCTCAACCGGCTTGCGAATGGATCTAATAAAGTACACTGAGTTAAAGAACAGAATTTAGAAAATATTTTCAATCGACCAAATTAAATAGTTTTATTTAATCCCAATATTAACATATATTATTTCGTACTTTCTTTTGCGATGACTTTTTAGTTTCCGTTCAAAATTAAAAAAAATGTGATATCATCTTATTATACGTGTGAGTGTCAATTTTTGGTACGGTAATCCATATATCAGTCGATATGAGACTGTCAACAAGATCGAAAGATGATTCACTGGACTGGAATGTCTTGGATGGAATTGCGGTAACCTAAAGTGTAGGTTAGTATTTACCCTGGTAAAGACTAGAGAGTGATCATTAATAATATTTGGGCCAAGGGATTTGGAGGACTAGCCTAAACTTTACTTAACTGCCTTTGGTATGAATTTCCGTCATTCTTGCAGAACTTCCACATTCCACTATTTTTGACTGTTCGTGCTCAGGCTGCCGATTCCTAGTCCGTTCGAACCAGAACCCGCGGCGAGGCGCGAGGTCTGGGAAAAGTGTTTTAAAATGCTTTAGTATTTCTTTACCATACAAATGAATAGGCTGCGAGAAATTTTTTTACGGAGTTTTATCCCCCATATCCCCCGCGTATAATAAATTGAAGCATTTGGCCCTCGTGCCTCGAAACGATTCTATAAATACCTGAGACTATCCTGATTTCGAATATTCCCTCTAATCACAGATTTTTTAACCTCTTCATGTCAAATCCAGATAATTTGGTCTTCTCAATCCCTAAAATGTCTTCCAGTAATCAACAAACGCTGACGCCACGGCTAACTACGCTGGTTCCATTTAGTCCATCTAGAAGGACTCTCGTTTTCCCACTGACCTCGCCACCCGAGCGCGGATTGGCAGGTCACAGGGGATGGACACAGGGAGGAACGAGGTGAGGGTCCCTTTATAGTTGACTCGCCAATGGTCACCCCGTGGTGGCGACGGGTAACATGACACCGGCAATGGGAATATCGCACACCCCCCCATCGGCTATTGAATTTTGCTTTCACAAATAACACAACTACAATGAGCCCGACAACGAGTATTTCTTGACATAGCAAATTGTGAGAGATCACGAGTACGATGACTTGCCGTAATCATTGCGCACATCTGGGAAGTTTCTTCGCTGTACGCGTATCGTGTTTATTAAAGCTCGATCGGTGTTAATTTCACGTAATTTGTGTCACAAAGTGTCACTTTGGTAATTTTTTGTTGAGGACATTTTGCACTCGCTCTCGTCCGTCCCCTGAGAACTGTGCACACGTGGCTATAGACGATTTTGAAGTGATAGCGCCACCGTGAGGCGAGTTCCCTCAAAATCACAAATTTATGCAGTATGAAGTATCGGATACGTAGTGTAAATTACATAAATAAAAGAGCGCCACGTCGGCTATCGATCTTCGAGGCACGTGGCAGGGACATGCCATACCTGCAGGGTATTGAACGCTGGTTCTTTGCATTTTATATAAGTTCCCTGGTACTCGCGTTGAAATAATAATCCTTCAATTATTGAACACTTACGCAGCGGCGTCAAATAAGTTATGTGCGATCCCGAGGGACTGGGACATAGGCCTACATGAAAGTATTTCCGGGATAGTAGGCCAGGGGTGGGTTTGACAACGTTAAGACTTGTTTACAGCGGTAGCTGGACAAATTCAAGTGGTTAGGTATATTATCTATATTCCTATTTTTCAATAAATTTATATTATATCGATATTAGAGTATCTCTCTCCATCTCGATATAGATATATAATATATTATTAAAATGTAATATATAAATATCTAATATATAAAATAATCTATAATATGATTAATATACTAAATATATCTCTCTCTCTCTCTCTCCCTCTCTCTCCATCCTCTCTCCCTCTCTCTCCTTCTCCCGCTCTCTCTCCTCTCGCCCTCTCTCTCTCTACTCCTCTCCCTCTTTATTAATCTACCTCTCTCCCTCTCTATCACCCTACATACTCTCCTCTCATCTCTCCTCTACTCACTCCATCATATCAACCCGGGTTTGCTGTTTTCTTTGGGCACCGGGGTGTCCACTAAACCCTTCCAAACGGTCTCGGGAGGTGGCTACAACCGCTCCAGTGAAAAGTGAGGAAATTCATATTAACAAAAGCGCCGCCTTGTCACTTTAATCGGAAGCACAGAAGTAAACACTCTGTTTTTAGGGAATTCCACCCACGTCGCCGTCTGAAATAACTGAACATGTAATGAATAATTAATGATTGCCAATTCTTAATATTCTAATTTTAACCTCCGCTTTTGGGTGCCGTTTAATCAACGTCCGAACAATGAAAGCGGCATTGTGTACGCGGCCCAAGCAGCGAACGAGATTCGAATGGCAAAAGTGAATCCCGCCGAGGACGTTTCTCTGGTGTTAAATACGGCGGGCCCTGGCAATTTTCCCACGTGGAGTCTGTGTCACAGGTTGCAAAAGATACGCATTGAAACTGGTACTTTGTGAGCCCTGGTTTGTGATAGATATAGCATTCAGGTAGTTTCGAAAAAATACCGACCCCGAAAACAAATGGATTCTATGGATTGGATGTTTTTGCACAGAGGATCATTTTGGTTTGTAACGCTTGTTTTAAGACCTATCAGTGATTTGAAATTTTGAAATTGCAGAATACCTCAAAGTGAAGGATAAGTCTGTAGAATTCTCATAATTACCTTTTTCCAGCTGTATATTGACAGAAAAGGAAAAACGGCGTTGTTCCAAGATACGATAACTCCATTCAATTACGTGTTGTAGTAATGTCCGTTCGGAACAGTAATGACTAAATCTCCGATTTGTCCTTAAGTCGGTTGCTTCGTTCTTATCATTTGGCAGGGTTGTTAGGATACCTGTATTTTGTTACGTACTGGCTAAAATATGATTTGATGATTTTTTCGATTTGCTGATTTAGCAAATCACTGATATGTCTTTCAGATGCATCCTTTAACTGGGTCTACACCTATGGAACCCATTGCGACAATTTGAACGTTTCTATTGTATATGGGCTTTGGCATGACGCACGCAGACTTTAAGGTCCCACGCTGGGCGCTGTGGGTGCTTAATTTTATATGCAAGATATCATCAGCACTCGACTTTCGACCCGCTTATTCTTTGTTACAATGCACAACGCGGTTGAACCTGTTTACAAAAATAATCCCACCCATTCGATTCCTTTTTGAATAATTGAAGTGTTGACCTCCAAAATTAAGTGTGTACCATTTAAAAAGCAATAGGCCTACGTCGATAATTAAGATAATGAAATAACGAAATATCAACTGACATTGGTTAATTTCGCGGTTAATTTGTACTGTCCTTCAAAACAGCTCCTGACACGTGCGCGGAGTGATATGTTGCCAACAAACACGTGGTGAGCAATTATTGGTACCCCTCTTGTCTGCCCAGAGACTCTTTCTTCTTTCTCTGTAAGTTACGTACTGCATGCAGGTTTTAGTGAGTATTGAGTAGACCAATGCATGCATCGCATGAACGCATCTTGTTAATATTTAAAAATTTTTTGGAAAAGTTGCTGGGGATTCCCCGAAGAATTAGTAACCATGTTTAACGCCGACTTTTGGCAATGCGAAAGCGGAGAATTAGAAATTAAAAAGCTTGAAAACCTACTTAAGTTGTGAAATTCACCACACGTGGCAAAGTCATCTTGGAATTTAAACATTTTTGGTGAGTGTACCTTGGGAAAATGAAATCGAGTGATCTTTTGTGGGCCCCCCCCCCAAATTTTTTCTACGTCCAGCTGCACGCATTTAGCTCAAGCAAAATGAAATTTAATGCATCCGGAAACTGCAAAAGAGCGTCCTGGAAGCCATAACGCAACTCTTTAATGGGCAATTATAAACTTGTACATACATGTGTGACTTATAGGACTAATATTCGATGAATATAATCACAACTGACAACTTCATCAGTGCATGGTATACACATGTTAGTTGTTTTTCGGCGATCGCTGGCCAGCCCGGGCCGGCCAGTACATTGGACTTACCTTTTCCATCGTGCGCAAGTCTCGGTTATTAAGTGCTGCAACCATACGACTGCGCATGTGCAGGGAATCACAATCGAATTCATCATTTACCGCGAAATTTGTAACCAGTTTTAACACATGAGGTGAGTGTAGCTTTCCAAACTTGGACTACTTATCTCTGGAATGGCAAAATCGGAATGGATTTCTATCAACACAGGATTTAAATGGTAATTATGCTCTACATAATGGGGTTATTTTTTATTTCATTTGGAAAAAATATATTTTTTTTTATAGATCACTGCCCTTCTAGATGGACTAGGAGAGACGGGGTCAGTCTACGGGAATTTCTAGTGCCATTCCGGTTGTACATGGGAAACTTTCTTTAAACGCAGAAAAGCAATAGAGTACATACTTTGCTACTGGTGCTGTGGAATAAAATTTAGATACGAGTTCAATGCAGCTGTAAGAGATACAATATGATTAAATTTAAACTAAAACTTTCAACCAATTAATAATCATTGCTCACCTCAGGCTTCGCCAGCCCTCGTTGTCGTAGTTTTCCGAGGTGTATCAGTTGATCACTACGAATTCCCCGTAGTGGCATGATCATGATGGCACTAACCCCCCTTTAAGGTGCATTGGAAACCACTGCACACATTTCTCCATTTACAGTGTGGACGCCAGATGTCATTTGTTTACGTGCCTCCTTCTTCCGATTTAAGAGTCCAAGGGATCTGATAAATATACTTCCACAAAGCAGTTCCTGCATCAACGCTAGAGTGTAGGCTCGTTTAGCTGATCCAAAACATCACAAAATATCAAAAAATTTGTATTTTGGGTATTTTGTTGCATGGTGTGAGGTCATTTGGCTAAATAACCCTGCAAGTGCACAAAACATCACTTTCGAATTTGGATTAGGCTAATTAATGAGTTGCGCGGTGCTCCGCTAATTAATGACACACTGACCGCTATTTCTGGTAAGCATGACTCCACTTATTTCTTTAACATGTTGTCATTAAGGATTGGAAGTGATGCAAAACCATATGGAATACCTTTCCCCCTGTTACCAGCATGAGCAGGCCCATTTCAAAGAGCCAATTTTGCAACTGAAGACGAACAAAATATCAAAAGCAAATTCGATCGAGTTGATATTTCCTAGATAAATAAATTACCTTTTGAAATAGTTTAATCCTCAAATTTTTTTCTAATACAGTAGAAATCCATCATTGTCCAGGAAACAACCTTTCTCATGCGCAGATGTGATTGTATCGCAAGTTCTTCAAATTGTTTAATTTCTAATTTTAAGTTTTTTTTCACACTATTCATCGGGCATTATATAGGATCTCAATTTGTGTTTGATAGTGAAAAAAGGGAAACAAAAATATATCTTACATTTAGAGGTATTTTGAGATCGACAAAGTTGAGGTGGTAACAGGGGAAATGTATTCCATGGTTTTTTTGCATAACTCCACATCCTTTAATGACAACAATGTTAAAGACAGAATGCCAAAAAAAAATTGTTGTGTTGCCCTCCCCAGCGTAAATCGGAAATGTCTGTCGGTCGGTTTTTTTTTTTTTTTTGAAATTTTTTAAAAACTCATATCTCCAAAAGTGAATTGCATTCATGTAAAATCATCTAAATCCTAAGAGGAGCATTCAAATATCTATTAGAAAAATGTTTCTTCATTTTGGTTTTAGTTTGAATTGAACCCGCCGAAATCCCAGGTCCCGCATACATATGCCCAAGGATGCGCAAACCGACTGCCATTGGTCCATTCGTATCGATGGCGATTTGTACGGTGCATAGTTGCAAGCTTGTCCATCCTTGTTATGCCTCGCACATACAACCGCAAAAGTCTCCATTTAAATCGGAAGTTGTAACACTCTGAAAAACACCTCACAACCTTTCAAAGCTTTAACACTCAACGCGTAATGCGTAGGATTCCACCCGGGGATCCAATCGTGATTGTGTTTCCTGAAATCAGCAATTTCCATACCGCGCTGCAAGCATGTGCTGACCAAAGTGTAACGACAGCACGGGTGAAGTGTAATTGATGCAATATTTGATATTTTTCGCTGCTTCAGAAAAGGAGAAATTTATTG
>JAMKCH010081823.1:0-14016 GCA_023653785.1 Ophioderma brevispina
ACATCATTGATGACTGTGAGGTCTACAAGTCCCCAAGAGGAATCCCAGGCCTGATCAACCTGGATGATGAAACTATCAGCGGCACAGACGGTATCTTCCACTGGATTTGGACTGCACGACGAATCGAGGCCGCAAGACTGAATTTTCAACACAAAACACATTTGTGATTGCTGGGTTCTATTCATCGTAAAGAGAGTACCGGCTCCCAAAAGCACATTCTCATTCTTAACAGATTTATAATTCAAGGTAATCTTTAACCAAATTTTGTGATCCTTATGACAAATACAATGAGAAAATCAAACAACCTGTTGAGAAGCAACGCAAGACCTAGATCAATCTGGCTGGGACGTACAAAAGTAAAGTGAAGAACCATTATTTGAAGAGAGTGGCACTGTTGCATAACTTTCAGCACAATGTGTGAGAGTAAAGTAGTGAGAAAATACTCTGGTTGTGTGCAAAACAATGATTGGGATTGTGAAGAAAACTTCGATGTCATTGTCTTTCTAATCCCAAATCCAAAGATATGATTAAATATAGGCCTATTAAGCTGATTTTTTTATATTTTCACAATTTTTTGGATTTTTTGGCAGCCCACATTCGCAAACTTAAAGCCACGAAAAAACTGTAACATTTAATGGAGCAGATTGAGCAACAAAAATTAACAATTTATAAGAATATAAGATCAGCACTACCACTAATCTAGGCCTTCATGTACATAGGGCCTATTGTTAAACTACAATTGAATAATATGAATATGAATTATTCCCTTGCATCTGTGTTATAAACTTTGAGAAACTTTAACCCCCTCCTGTTCAAGATCTTTCAATATATATAATTTTACCCTTGAACCCTACACAGCACTGTGCAGTCAGGTAGTGTAACTGCCAGAACTAAGTGGTAGCACTCATATTTTCTACCAAAATTGGTACTAATTTAATAACACAAACACTTGTAGTTAGTTTTACAATTCACAAAAGTAGTTATTTACAACCCCCAAGTACTATTATTGAAGAAAAGGTTAAATTCTAACTAGACCCTGCACTACTTTAGCATTATGTCATTGTCAAATATGATCAAACTTGACAAGGTACCCACCAGTTTAAAAATCTGGTTACACCAACGCCGCCATTGCCTTGATGGAGCTAACATTTAAATACTCGACACAAACCACCTTTTTGACCCCAGCGTCAACCCTCATCAACCTCACATGCCAAACCAATGAACTTGGCACCTTCCAAAATTTAATAACTCCCATTCTATTTCTAGTTCCTCTACATCTCAGATTTCAGAGGCTGACATACCTTTACATGTGAGTCATATGTAATGTCTTCTTCACCACTAAATAGTCTTCAGTACATCTGCAATAGACCTGTGTGGTATTCACCAACCAGCTGTCACGGCCTCCCAGTCAGTGTCAAGCTCACTGGACCAGAATTCCAACAAGAATAATAGGCAGTGCCATGTGATGCTCACACCATGCACCATTCAGTATGTAATGGTCTAGAATCCCAATTTCCTACTCCAAAAGAATGCCTCAACTGCTGTATTTTGCAATGTGAAAACCTAGACCTGAAACGGCAAGTGTCTTGATTACTCCGTCTCTCGTTACTGTACAACCACACCGAAAATAAATAAGTTACACTGAGTTTTCTTTTGGTGACAAGATCAACACAAAAATCAACAGATTGGAGATTCACTAACGAGTTGCATCGTTTCACTTTCAGTAATAACAATTGGCCTTTGTCTGAATCAACCCAATTGTGTCACCCACTCGCTCCATTACGGCTGTTTGACTTTCTCCTCAAAGCTAAATTACCCTTTTCAAATACGTTCACTTTCAATGCCAACTATTTGTAGTTTGACAAAAATAAAGTCCTTCAGATCAAAATTGTGCTAAAATAGTAGCTATAAATTATATTGCTTGATTATCCATTCACTCCCACTTTCAATTATTTAACAGGAATAATTAACTACAATTTCTCTCCAAGTCGTCAAAGAAGATTTGGATGTAGTCTAGTTGTGACCTGTAACCCTGATATACTGGCTAAGAGGAAATACCACTTCCTGATCCGTTCTTGATCAAAATCTTGGGTTTGGAAGATTTGTATAAATGCCTACCAGTCGCTTTAACCAGGGCATTTGTATGCCACAAGCTTTCAATAATTCAAACACAAAGATGCATGGTTTCTCTTATTTTTCTAACAAATTTATACCCACTGCGACTCGTCTTAATCGACAACAACTGGTGCATGGCCCGATTCATTATTCCACGCACATGCAAGATGTGTTGCACGGGGGATTTCAGGTTTTACAAAGGCACCGACGGTTGCCAGAATCGATTTCATTGTATTAAGAGGTCATTTCATGTGCTTTGCTTGAACCACCCTGTAGATACTGTATAGGTTTGGCAAGGCATAAAGCATTAAGCATTTAATGTATGCACCGGAGGATTGTTTGATCCATCTGGGGCCATCCCATGGTGCATTGCTTTATTTGTGGTATATAAAGGTTGAGAACAACAGATTGCTTAATTAAACAAATACCATACAGAGGCAGATCTGAAGAAAAAATACATCGCGGTCCCCGGTCTGCCGTCGCAGTTTGTGAATGGGGTCAAAAGTCACATGAGGTCACCAATGTCACATCAGGTCACCAACGTCAACCCGCTTCTTTCCACCAAGTTACATCATTGTAGCCCTTACGGAACTCATACGGCATGCAATATATTAAGGGTTAAAGCTCATTTTAAAGCTCATCTGAAAAAACATTTCATCAACCAGTACAATTCTTTTTAAATTTCTCCCAAGTCCTTTTTTCTCTCACCTTTTCTTCATCCTATTTCTATCTCTCCTCCTTACCTTTTCCTCACCTTTACCTCTTCTATCTCTGCTTCCTCATTATGAAATATTATTACATATTTTTTTTTTTTTTTTTTTTGCTGCGATGAAATTTTACATCGCAATACCGCGCGATAAAAGTCATGTATACTCCGAGCGACAAATGTCTCATCTCGAGGAAGTTGTTGCTGTATTATTTTATTGACAACTAATGTTGCCAGTTGACAATTTTCATAACAATTTAGAGAATTATCTACAAACCATTCCATATTTTGACGATATAGCTCTGGATTTCCCGAATGAGATCTAGCAAACTAGAATAGACGAGCGATATTATTTACGATACTCGGGACGATACTAGGTCAAAGTTATATTAAAATTTGTTATCCAGGCCTGTGGATCAAGTAATATAGGGCAGATGTTGCCAATGTACATTTTGAATTCTTGGCAAATAAAGTACATGTTCTGGATGTATTGTTTTACCATTTAAGTTTCACACATCTTCAAGGATTTTGCATGACTTTTATCATTGTTAAATGCCCAGTTTGATGATGACCAGTTAGTAGTCTACCTACATTTGTACATTGAGTTGGCCATACATGCAACATGTAGGATGCGGAGCTCAGAATAGAATCGGGTGGGTAAACAAAATATTTCGCACTAACCGCCAAAACATTCTTTACGATATCCTTAAAAGCTCTTAAAAATAATCATGCCTCATATGGGATCATACTATTTTTTCGCACTACATCCATAACTTTTAATAATTGGCCATTTAATGTATACTTCATTGGATGAGTATTGTTGTTGATTATCGGGATGATAGGGAGATTTTTAAGAGCAGGTTCAGCTTGGTTTTCATGAGGTCATCACCCGACCTTGGATCCTAAAACAGCCAATCAGAGAATTTTCGCGGCTGCGATATCGCCGAGAGTTGAACAAAATTCAACTCTCTGCGAAGCCCCAAAATCCATCGCGCGATAGAAATTCTTTCGCGGAGGCAATAAAAATCAGGGTCAAATTTCTTCGCAGCCGCGATATCGCGGGCGCGAAGTGGAGTATACATCGGGCTTAAGTGTACACTTGGAAAAGTTTTTTGGAGAATATTTGGATTCAGAGAAATCTTCCAATATGTGTGCCAAAATTTTGGTTTTCCTCAGATCTGTTAGTTGAGAGAGTGAAAGTCTTCTATATGAAATTCGGGATTATTACATTCGTGCCTTTCATAGGAACTGCATACTTTAGAATTACGTCATGGTCAAATATTGATCAGAACTTGACCCCCAAGGTACCACCAGTTTAAAAATCTGGTTACACCAATGCGCCGCCATTGCCTTGATGGAGCTAACATTTAAATACCGACACAACCCACCTTTTTGACCCCAGAGTCACCCCTCATCAACCTCACTGCCAAACCAATGAACTTGGCACCTTCCAAATTTAATCACTCCCATTCTATTCTAGTTCCTCTACATATCAGATTTCAGAGGCTGACATACCTTTACCATGTGAGTCATATGTAATGTCTTCTTCACCACTAAATAGTCTGCAGTACATCTGCAATAGACCTGTGTGGTATTCACCAACCAGCTGTCACAGCTCCAAGTCAGTGTCAAGCTCACTGGACCGAATTCCAACAAGAATAATAGGCAGTTCAGGTGATTCTCAACCAGCCCCATGCAGTCTGTAATGGTCTAGAATACCAATTTTCCTATCCAAAAGATGCTCAACTGCTGTATTTTTGCAATGTGCAAAAACCTAGACCTGAAACGGCAAGTGTCTTGATAGCCGTCTCTCGTTACTGTAACACCACATGGAAAATTAAATTAAAGTTACACGTGGAGTTTTCTTTTTGGTGACAAGATCAACACAAAAAATCAAAGAGTGGAAGATTCACTACGAGTTGCATTGTTTCACTTCAGTAATCAACAATTTGCCTTTGTATGATCAACCCAATTGTGTCACCCACCGCTCCATACGGTTTTGACTTTCTCCTCAAAGCTAAATTACCCTTTTCAAATGTAGCTCATTTCAATGCCAACTATTGTAGTGTGACCAAATTGTGCTAAAATAGTAGCCTAAAATTGTTTGCTTGAGTACCATTCAATCCCACTTTCAATTATTTAACAGGAATACATTTGCTACCATTTTCTCTCCAAGTCGTCAAACAAGATTTGGATGTAGTCTAGTGGACCTGTAACAATGATATACTGGCTAAGAGGAAATACCACTCCTGATCCGTTCTGATCAAATCTTGGTTGGAAAGGATTTGTATAAATGCCTACCAGTCGCTTTAACCAGGGCATTTATGCCACAAGCTTCAAAATGCATGGTTTCTCTTATTTGTCTAACAAATTTATAACCCACTGCGACTCGTCTAAATCGACAACAACTGGTGCATGACCGATTATTATTCCACGCAAATGCAAGATGTCGTTGCCGGGGGATTCAGGTTTTACAAAAGGCACCGACGGTGGCCAGAATGATTTCATTATTAAGGGTCATTTCATGTGCTTTGCTGAACCACCCTGTAGATAGTATAGGTTTGGCAAGGCATAAGCATTAAGATTAATGTATGGCACCGGAGGATTGTGTGATCCATTGGGGCCATCCCATGGGCATTGCGTTATTTGTGGTATATAAAGGTTGATAACAACAGATTGCTTAATTAAACAAATACCAGACAGAGGCAGAGCTGAAGAAAAAATGAAAACATCGCGGTTCCACGGTCTGCGTCGCAGTTTGTGAATGGGGTCAAAAAGTCACATGAGGTCACCAAGGCACATCAGGTCACCAACGTCAACCCGCTTCTTTCACCAAGTTACATCATTGTCGCCCTAAAGCCCGGATGTATACTCCACTATCGTTTCATCGCGCGATGCTGCTATGAAATTTTACATCGCATACGCGCGAAAAAGTCATGTATACTCCGAGCGACAAATGTTTCATCTCGGGAAGTGTTGCTGTATTATTTTTATTGACAAAACTAATGTTGCCAGTTGACAATTTCATACAATTTATGGGAGACTTATCTACAAAACAATTCCGTATTTTGACGAGATGATATGGATTCCCGAATGAGATCTAGCAAACTAGAATAGACGAGCGGCATTATTATTTACGGCACTCGGGACGATTACTAGGTCAAAGTTATATTAAAATTTGTGATCCAGGCCTGTGGATCAAGTAATATAGGGCAATGTTGCCAATGTACATTTTGAATTCTTGGCAAATAAGTACATGCTCTGGACTATTTTTACATTTACGTTTCAACATCTTCAAAGGATTTTGCATGACTTTGATCATGTTAAATGCCCAGTTTGATGTTGGACAGTAGTAGTATACTACATTTGTACATAGTTGGCCATATGCACATGTAGGATGCGGAAGCTCAGATAGAATCGGGTGGGTAAACAAAATATTCCGCACTAACCGCCAAAAAATTCTTACGATATCTTAAAAGCTCTTAAAAACCAGAGCATCAATGATGCAGTAGCCTATACTATGATTGCCATTCAAAGACAACAAAACATCATTTAAAGGTACCTTTATATTATTATTTACAATAGAAAATGGCACATTAATACAATTTTGTTTATGACGTTTGAGCCAGGTTTGGCGTCTATATATAACCGAGTTTTAATTACATCTGAGATGAACTTAAGCAAAAATGTGTTTTAATGTATGATAATACAAAGTCACCTTTAATCCATTGCAATATAAATGGTTACTTCAGTATCCTAATTAATTTAACTAAGAAATATGATTGTGAACCCCACCTAAATATGCACCCTAATCTGAGCTTTTTTTTTAAAATTCATTTTCAACTTGATATGGACATCAAGTGATGGTAGCTTATCAATAGCCAAATCTGGAGAGGCCTATGTAAAATTTATGACTTAACAAGGTATTTTAGCTTAAGTACCAGAACCACAAAATATGCCTGGCCATAAAAGGGACACATTCTATGCATTAGAAAGTTGCCCTGGTCTGCAAGCAAACATATTTTTAGTTCAGTATTAAGCTTGCGAAGTGTACGCTGTAATCCGGGCGTTACCAGTCAAATGGATCCACGCTCCGCTTTGAGTCCTGCACCACGATCGAAAATGATCGCCACACAAAGTCTATGGGAGTACTAGTTCCAAAAGGTGCGTGATTCCAGTAACCAGGGAGTTACGTAACCAATTCGAATGGCGAATCCTTGGTTAATGGTAAATGTGGAAGTAGAATGAAGTGCAGTAGGAAAATATCCTTCTTTTGATTATGGACAAGACTTTCCATAAAAAAGGGAAAGAGTTTCCAATGTACCCCCTTTAAAAATTGTACAGGAAACAAATTTTTTTATTTATGGCCTTACACTAAACAAATACCCTAACCCTTACGGCAAAAAAAAAAAAAAAAAAATTGCAGTAGAACTTTGAAGAAGGGTACATTGGATACTCTGCAAAAAAGGACAAAAAATGAAAATGGCTAATAAGATAATAAAACCTTGGTTTTTAGATTTGAACTTGAAATATTAATGTAATTAAAAAAAAAAAAAAAAAAAAAAAAAAAAAAACTTTTAAAACTTTGTTTAACCCTTTTTTATTCAAAGAACAGTTCTTCACAATAAAAAACAAAAACTCATTTTATTTAAAAAAATTTTGTTCTTGTGTGTGAGGTCTACATATCTACAGTTTGATTGTGGAACAAACAGATTATTGCATGTAGTAGCTTGAGGTAAGCATTTGCAGTTACAATATAGCCTACTGATTTTTCAAAACAATGCATGCTACAGAATGGAAAATAATAAACCCGACACCATACTTTGATCATGTTAATAACAGCGCTCGATAGAAAACATTTTCCTCTAAAATGTGATTGATCCATAAAGTAACTTTAGATGCTGTTGTACATTATTTAATCTTTGAGTTTATTCTCTGTTAAAAATCTGGTAACTGTTATCTTTTAATTCTGTGAACACTTCAAAGAGTAACATATCAGGACAAAGTTGGGTTTGTAACCTAACTAAAAAACATTTCACACACTTGCAATACAAACTTTCCAAGATCAAGTGTAAAAATGAAATAGGTAGTAGAAATATGTTTCTTTATTATATGACAATAAACTATAGTGTGAAAAGACAAGTACTATCTATTAATATTGTCAGTTGTCTTACACTATATTTAATTAGCCACATTAAATAAGAAACATATTTAACAAGAAGATCCTTACAATCTGTCCTAATGAATTTAGCTTCTGAAAAAACATAGAGTTACGCTTGTTCTTATTTTGCATACCTGAACACTTTACATTAGGGAGGAGAAGGTTAGTATTTAAGGACACACCAACACGATTGTATCATCAGGTATGAAGATACGTGATTAATATTCGGGGGATTATGATCATGTTCTTGAATCTGATGAGGGTGAGATGACTATTGTTTTCACATCCTCCATGCTTAACTTAATAAAATTATTTTTTTAGGCCCAGGAGTCATTGCTATTCAGCAAGTGTTTTTTCTACACTAACTTAAAAGTTTTACTCTTTTTATCTAAGGGATATAAAACAGGATGAAAGTCCTAATCGTGTGAAAGCCTGTTTTGATCTTTATAATGATACCAGTGCATTAATCACACCTTAATAAGCTGAAAATATATCCTGCATATGTAATACAAATGCGCCTTTAATCACACTGCAAAATTAACAATAGCCAAAGGGTTACTTATTATATGCCTAGTTGAAATGATTAGATGTGAACTATGCAAAATGCACATGAATCTGAGCTTAATTTTGTTTTTGTCTTGTCAAATAAATTTATTTTGTAATGTGACAAGGACTTGCAAGTGATATAGGCCATCAATTAGAGAATAAAGGTTATTTGATTTGGAAACCGGACTCGCTTTACGATGATTGAACCCAAGGGATACCATTATTTAAGTGACTTTTGACGACGAGCCGGAGGCCGAGTTTCTCCCCGCAAAATTAATGGTGTCGCCGGGTTCAATTGTCGTAAAGAGAGACGGTTCCAAAATAATACCTGTTATCTCATTCTTAAACAGTTTGTAATTTAAGGTCCCTATTTAACCCTATTTTGGGATGCTTTACGGCTTAAAGAAACAAGAAAGGACTTGCACCACCCAGTGACAACAAATCGAACAACCCCTGAACGCAACGATCATACGAACAAGACGCAACATTGGAAGGGCGCGCGCGAACGGTAGCAAAACGCAGTTATGAGCGAGCGCTTCAACCTAAAAATAACATCAAAAGCAGCGCGTACTACCTGGGTTCAATTAAAACGAATTCACACGGGCACAGCCATGAAATTGCTTAATGTTCACAGCTGTTTAAGAAATGCCAATCATGGAGGGCCTATTCAAAACATTATGACCTACCGGGTATTAAAGTTAGAATTTGATTTTACACAGAACCACAAATATGCCAAATTTAATGAAAAAACATTTAAATCAAATTTGAAATTGATAGAATTCCTAGTATTTCTATGTTCAATTTCAAAGCGAAAACATTTTTTTCTGGTAGATATTTTAAGTGTCAAATATTTTCATCGCAAGGTGACTAATGGATGTATATCCAGTGTTGCATGAATTTGCAAATGGAGCTGTGAATCCTTAAACACGCAGTTTAATTGAGAGTAACTCCAAACTCGATTCCTTTTGGTTTCTTCCCTGATATCTCCACTCTACACTGCATGTAACATTTGACTTTCAAGTAAATGTTTGGTCAAATGCATAAGACTATTATGTCTGTGCAAATCCACTCATTATGTTGCTTTACAAATGATGCTAAAATTATTTCTTATCAATTAAGCATACATGTTTACAAAAAAGCTCCAATTCCACGCAGGCCATGCTAAGTTCAGCTATCTGCTTTTCATCAACTGTCAAAAGGAAGTAGTGTCTAGGTAGTGTCTGTATGTTAACAGTGGTGGGTCAGTCACAAACTTTTGTAAAAAATCATTAATATTCATCAATGTAACTTGATAAATATACAACCGTTGTCAACCACGGCATTCAAATTAGGCTAATTTCATCCCACTGATAATACTAGGACATGTTTTAAGACTTTTATCCATAAAATATTAAAAAACACACTTTTCCCCAGTTCGAATATGGGACAAGCCACAAGGTTATCATATTCTACAATATTGGTTAGCCTTCCCCAAGCAGAGAAACCCACAGTTGGCATTATTTACCTTGGTCCAGAAGCAGTATAAGGCACACTGGTGATTGGTTGGATGTCAGTTGAATTATTATAGGCTGGATCAACAAAGTACAACTAGTAATTGCCAATTGCGTTATGAGACTAGGGGCTGCAAATGCATGCCTCTCTTGGCCAGCATTAATAATGCTTTGCGCTTTCACACAGCATCATCTAATTTAGCGACAACAGCCACTCACATAATCTTTGCCTACACCACAATTCAGGCCAAAAACACAAAAAGGCCGAACAAAATGCCCAAACGCAACATCCACTCAAATTTTAAAAACCACAAAAATAACTTTCAAAGAAATGTCATTATTGCATACCTGAAGTTTCAAAAGAATGGACAAGACATGACGAGGCTAGTTATGAAGATAATATTGGGTTCTACTCTAATTTGGCTACGTGATGACAATAGGCCTATAAGTATAGGCTATAATCAGCCTATATGGATCATACTATTTTTCGCACTACATCCATAACTTTTAATAATTGGCCATTTATGTATACTTCATTGGATGAGTATTGGTGTTGATTATCTGGCTGATAGGGAGATTTGTAAGAGCAGGTTCAGCTTGGTTTAATGGGTCATCACCCGACCTTGGATCCTAAAACAGGCCAATCAGAGAATTTTCGCGGCTGCGTTAATCGCCGAGAGTTGAACCAAAAATTACAATTTCTGCGAAGCCCAAAAATCCATCGCGCGATAGAAATTCTTTCGCGGAGGCAATAAAAAATCAGGGTCAATCAGGTCTTCTTCGAGCCGCATTATCGCGGCGCGAAGTGGAGTATACATCGGGCTTTAAGGAACTCATACGGCATGCAATATATTAAGGGTAACATTTGGACCATGGACACACACACACAACACACAATATATGACAAACATAATCCCTATGTGGCCTTCTGCAATTCTTGCAGACGGACACAAAAAACATGTGATAAAAGGTCATCCACCTGAGTTTTTTTTTTTTTTTTTTTGTTTAAGGACATGAGGAGATTCCGAAAGAAGCACCCCCAATTTTCTCGAAACCTAGGTTTTTTCACATATTTGGGATGACCAATGATTAGATCACACCGGAAGTGAAAAAGCTGGAATACGCCGTCTTAGTTTCGTCGTGCACGACAGAAAGTCAAAGCATGGTTGCTTGGGGAAAGATTATGGATAGCAGCAGTCAAAAACAAGTTTGCGGTTTTCTTTGCACCTGTTTGTCCAATAAACCTTCCAAACGTTCTCAGTAGGCGGTCTACAACTGACCGTCAAATTCAAGAGAAATTCCTATCCTAAGAAAATATCATCCTGTCACTTTAAAAGAATTCAAATCCATGAAATACTAACATTTTTCTTTTTTTTTACACGTCATGGACCAAGACCAAAGTATGTACTTCACATTGGTGAATGTGCAATGTGTGGCATCACACACTTCTAAGCTAAAATTTCTACATCATAAATGATTGTGGGATATAGGCCCCCTATATATCATTGCATACCATATACAATAAGGTATGGTACACAAAGGACCAACAGCGCCTAATGCTCTTACAATTGAAAAATGACAGCATTTGTTTTAGAACGTTGGATTACAATATGATTGAACTTGGTATTCAAACAAATCCCGTTTTTTGTCCTATTTCTATTATAGCACCCACATTGAGACAATGGCTACACTGTGTACTTTGCCCTACTCTTGTGAATGCTCAAATGGGTTACTAACTCGACAAAAATGAGAAACAAGTGGCTGCTTTGGTGAACAAGAACTTGTTGGACTAACACATAAATGGAAGTATGTCTCCCCATGTGTGTGTCCATTTTCACAACCCCTTATTATGCCAAATGTCTATGTTAAGCGGCCCTGGCACATTTTCAAAAAAATATGAAAATTTCTTCAATTTGCTCAAATGATAGTTATAGGCCATTGGAAAATAGAGATACATTTACAAATAAACATACTCAAAACAGATAGGGACGTAATAAGAGGATAAAGACATCCAGGTATTTGTAGGCTAATCTGTAAGTTTTCCATACTTAAAATAAACACATGTGTACATTTAATAATATCATAGACCCGTACTCATTGATATTAAAACCACAGAGGTCACGGACCGGTCAACAGGGTGCATGCCCTGGGAGGAAACATGCATATGGCGTGCGTTTTCTTGTGTAAACCCAGATCCGTCGTTTGCTAATATTCGCCAGAGACATAATTTATAAAAAGCGTATGTTGACCCATAAGGCGCTGATTGGTTTAGTTCATTTTTTTTTTTTTTCCCCCCCCTGGTGAGGGATAATGTATAAAAGCTTTACAACATGCAAAAATTTGATTTTGAAAAATCTTGAGGGCGCACTATTTCAAATGTGCAGGTCTCTTTAAAGTGGGGATTTGTGATTATTAACCACTCCCTAAAATTTAAAGGTCGGGACCGATCACAGTCCGATTGTAAAACATTGTCTCCTTCATATGGAATTAAAGACATAATGGCATAAAAAAATATTCAGGACATAATGAAAAGGACCCTTATGAAATCACCTTCACAAGTTGAAACAATTTTGGATGGTGACATTCGTAAAAACAGTAAAAACAGGAAAAGTGTAAAGAGGGGAGGTGCAGTTCGTGGCAATTTTGGAAAAAGGATGCTGACATTACTGCCAGCATTTACCAAAATTGAAAAGCATGCTGTCATAGCTCACAGACCATGCTATTGTATATGGGCTAATCCGGCTAATCCATATTTCACTTGCCGATCATATCCTAATACAAGCCTAAAGTACAAGCCTGGAATCCTGGTCTGAATGATTTTGAATTGGGTCACAAAACATGGCTAGATTGACAATGTAAATTCTGTCATGGATGTAAACCACCTTGGTCTTCTGTTCCAGAAACTTTGCCACGAACTGCCACATTCCCCTCTGGAACTCTTCTGTTGTAATGTTTTTACAGAATGTAAAAAAATCCAAATTGTTCGCAAACTTGTGGAAGTGATTTCAGTATGGGTCTTTTTCAGTAGTCTAAAAAATTTTTTAGGCTTAGCGCTTTAAGCATAACCAAAAAGATTGGATACAAATTTTGACTTCCAAAACATCGGTCCGTTTTGAAGGTAGAAGCAAAAATGTGTACTGTAATAAAGCCATCAGATAGATGTATCATAGGTGGTAGTCTTTGGGAAGTATATATGTAGAATAAGGTTTCATCTCACATACTTCCTTCCCCGTGACTAAACTACCACGTGGTCAAATGCATACAATACGGTCCCAAATGTCTGGGTGTTTTTCCCACCCCCCCCCCCCCCCCCCCTCCATTTTAAAAATACTGCCAGAATTTCCATTCACCTAATGTGCTACAGGTGTGATCTGTGAGCAGTCCATCAAACACAATGGAACTTGTCAGAATTATCACTTCTAACCTTAACTGGTACAAACAATAAGGCTTTTCACCGGAGCCGGGAGCGATCACTTTGCGATCGATCGCCGTCTGTGATTCCAAACCAGCAACCAAATTCATTATACTTCGAAAACTCTGCCACACCATGTCGCTGTGTGGTCCTAAATAACAGCACACATTGTTCACTAACGCACTTACGGAAGAGTCTATCCGCCATGTTGTAATTTCCTTACTCAGTCCGTCAATTTCACAAGCGGAAAACTCACAAATTCTGTCGGAAAACAAACCAATAGATGGCAAATGATCACTTAAAAGAGGCCATATACCTCAGCATTAAAAAAGTGTTGACAACCACTGCCGAAATGCCTCAAAAAGAGGTATTTCGCGAGAGTAGCAGCTCATTAGATTACTCTTTGGAAAACTTTAACATCGTATAACTAAGGCGCTATGCGCAATGCGCGTCTAGTATTCACAAAACGGCTGCACTAGTCTTCAAAAAACGGTGACGATCGCAAAAGTCGATCGATCAACGGCTCAGTGGAATAGCCTTATAATAGGCAGGAAATTTTTGGGGGATAGTATTTGTGCCATTTTGT
>JAMKCH010081824.1:0-10993 GCA_023653785.1 Ophioderma brevispina
GGTTTTATTATTACAGTACAGTCTTCACATTTTACATTCAGGGACAGTCAGTATTTTATGTTCATGGCCTACCAAATATTCTTAGGCCTGTGCTGGTTAGAGTGTAAAGACTAGGTGATGTTAGTATTTTAAAAAGCTTTTGCTCATAAAACATGGAGGTGTGCGGTCATTTACGGAAAGTGTGTCCGTCCAGACATAGGTCTATATTTTTATATTAAATTGTACTGGGCTACTATATATTATTCAACTTATGGAAGGTGAAGAGTTAACATATGCCGTCCAAGTCTTCCTCCAATTGAAGCGGAGGTAGTAGCAGTTACTTGGTGATTGTAAAAACACAACTGTATTAATTTGTATATGTATCAGAATTGCACGAGGGGGGATTACTAGTGTAATCAAAAAATTTGCACCGAAGGAGAGATTTACTAGTGTAATCAAAAAAATTGCACAGAAGGAAGAGATTTACTAGTGTAACAAAAAATTGCCACTGTGAAGAGAGAGATTTACTAGTATACTCAAAATGTGCCTAAGAGTTGTGTGATTGTGCCTAAATTGCGCCCAAGAGAGAGGATTGTGTCATTACACTAAAGGAGTGTTAAAATTTGTGGTGGTCGAGCATGAGGGTATGTGCAAGGAAATAGTGTCTGGTCAAAATTTATCTGTCGACACACACCAAAATTCTGTCGACACAAAATTAGTCTCGCACCAAAAAATCTTGTCGACACTGCAAAATTAGTCTGTCGACACAAAAAATTTCCTGTCGACAAGCTGTCGACATAGGTTAGATAGAGGTCGTCGACAAGCTGTCGACATAGGTTAGGTAGAGTTCGTCGACAAGATGTCGACATAGGGTGGATAGAAGGATAGCGGTTGTCGACAAGGTTGATAGAGGTGGCGTAACTTAGAGGGTAATATGGGGTCGGCCAACTTCGACGCAGATTTGGTTAGAGGGGGTCGACGAAAAAATGGTCGACATGGATTTTTGTAAATGACAAAGTTGATTACCGTATATCTTTGTCATACCAAGTAACAAAGCTGACTAAATAGTTATTGAGCGACAGAGATACCCGGAAAGTTGTCTACCACCCTTCTTCTTTTGTGCCTTCCCGAGCCAGTCCCAAATACAGGTTCTGCCTCTACACTTAACCCTGGGTGTTTTTGATTGCGACAAAGCCAACAAGTGCCACGCTACCACAAAAGCATTGGTTTGGCGGGGAAGAGTCGATTACACCCACCCCCACCCCCCCCCCCCCCCACCCCTCCCCCCCCCGTATCCTCCCGCTACACTATCAAGATACGTAACACGGTGACCATGATAGACCAAGCTTTTCTTGTACAGTAGCACACGAGTAGTTTCCTTGAAATTTCTCAAGCCTATGAATAAAGGAAATATTAAATGGAAGCCCAAACAACAGCACAGTAAACCAGATGAGGAATGACAAGAGCTTTGTCTAAGTGCAATAAAGCAGAGGAGTGCATATTCTTAGTATTGATGATAAACCCAACAAGACGTGAGATTTTATTGCATGTGGAATCAACAGGTGAAGAAAATGCAAGAGTGGAAACACGTAACGCCAAGTAGTTTAATAAAATCATCCACGGACTGGAAGCGTTTCACACCCAAAGAGTAATTTAATTTGGAACACATCTTAGATCTAGAGAAATGCATAAAAGCCATTTAGAGGCATTATGTGGAAGCTTGTTCTTGACTGTCCAAGAGAACAGTTATCAAGATCCATTTTGAAGTTGACCGAATCATCGAGATTTCGACAGGCTCACCAATGTTATGATCGTCAGCAAATTGAAATATGGAGAAGACAGACCAATGTGGATATCGAAACAAACTAAAAGGAAGAGAAACAGGACCCAGCAGGAACCCCTTGTGGAACTCCAGAAGTGACACTTGCCCAATCCGAGAATTTACCTTTGTAAATCACCCTCTGCTACACCTTTTTCCATGGGAAAATTCTGAATCCAGTAAAGAATAGATCCTCGAATACCACATGCATGAAGTTTCTTAAGTAAGATATTGTGGTACATTTATCAAAACGCCGAGCCTTAAAATCAGGAGAAAAACCGTGTCAACCAGTCGACAGTCACGCCCATCAAGGGTTTCACCAATAATATGAAAGAACTTAGGACAAACACAATTGTTCCAATTTCGCCTTTTCTAAAGCCAAAGTGATTGTCATCAAGGATATTATTCTCCTCAATAATGACATTAATCGGGTGGTGTAACAACAAGTTTCTCCAGTTTTACACAAGACAGACGTCAAAGACACAGGACGGTAACACTTGAGGGGGCATCTTTTGGTTTGCCAGAACCTTTATAGATAGGAACAACAATTAGCTAATTTCCAAGCTTTGGAAATTCATAAGTGTGTCAGAACAAAAATGTGTCAGATGGAATCAGGTCTTCACGATGGAAAATTGTTTGTTTTCAGCACATAAAGGGTTCATTAATTGTTTTAAATGTTACTAATAATTGTCTTACCCTTTCATGTATGGGTGCAGATATTAGCAAAACAATGGCGAAGTTCATTACATTAGCTGACGTCCCATTAGGGCCCAGCCTCGGGTTCCAAGGAATCAGGACCCCCAATAATTAACATGGAGGTTCCATGGGACCGCACTAATTAACATGACTCAATCGCTAATAGCTCGTCCCCAGAAGCCCCAGATTTTACCGGAAGTGGTCAAACATTTTGGTATCAGAAGGAAAGCTACTATTTTTCATGTACCCTGTGAAATCTTATAGAGCCAAAAGGATGTTGGTTCGGAAGTATGAGGAGAAAAAATATGCCACATTTTGGTCGCCCCAATATAAATTTTACACTTTCATGAGCTTACAAAAATCACATTTCAGCTCTCGCATCCAAAACGGATTGAAATATCGGCGCGAAAATTACAGAGGGGTTTTTGGAGTGAAGGCCAAATCTTCAAGATGAAACTCATGTCCTAAATCAGGCCATCCCCCCTTAAATATCGAGCTTTAAATATTCAATTTCAAATTTTTAACTTATTTTGGTATGAAAAGAAGGCATTTAAAAAGCCAGGCAACTTACAAACATTTAAATTTCGACACAATCTAAATCTTATCCGTAAATCGGCCGCGAAAACAAATTTTTGGGAGTTCATCACACCACCCACGTCAACCAGTCTACTGAAGGGGAGGGGTGGGGGGGCACCCATTCAGGCTTTTCCCCCTTCTTCTCTTGCTAAAAAGCACTGTTTTTTGTGCCAAATTATAATTGGCAAATGGCAATCGACATTTTACGCTCCTTTCATGCAAAAACAAACATCCATTTGGTATAGGGTATAGGTATTCAGGGTGGATGGGGGACCACACCCCTTCGGGAGCTAAGTAGCATAAATGCCTCGTCTGCTGCGGAAATTCTAAACGGGTGGGGCACCGGAGCTCCTGGTTTGCTCTTAGACGCTATTAGTGTTTCAGAGCCCGGGTTCTGAGTACAATATATTAATTTGAAGCTGGGCGTTTTCAGCGGGCTACTAACTAGACCTGACCATCCCGGGGCAGGTCGGGGTCAGGTCTTTACCACCTTGGGGATGATTATGTGCGAGCATTTCAGAAAGTAAAAAAGTAGTGTTTCAGGGCACGAATTTAGCAAGAAATTCGTTTGAACTACAATAAAATTTTCTTTTCTTTTTCCTTCTTTATTTTCTCGATTCTCCTTTACTCTTTTCCCTTTTTTCTTAGTCTCTCTTTTTTCTCTTCTCACTTTCCATTCTCTTATCATCTTTCTCTTTTCTTTCCCTTTCTTTCTTTCCCTCTTTTTCTTCCCCTTCTCTCTTCTTCCTTCCTTCCTTCTCATTTGTGCTTCTCTTCTCTATTTGTTGTGTCCGGGAGTAGCTTGCCTCCCCCGGCCGCGAAATTTCTTTCCGTAGTTAACTTGCATGAGTCCGCTTTATTCCGAGAAGGTTTATCCCACCCCTGCCCGGTAATTGAAGTAAAATCCCAACATCGCCAACAAATTCCCGCTTAATGGTTTAAATTTTAAAAATGCTTTCTTAAACTCTTCTTGTCGTAGGTTCGACCCACACTCTGACTCTTCAATTTTGCGAAAAATTAATTTTCATGCACTCTATCAAATTTTGATAGAGTAGATGCATGAAAATAGACGCTATAGTGTAAATTCACAAGTTAACTACGGAAAAAAAAATATGCCCGGCCGGCCCCCCACTGGTTACTCAAATGATCACTATCACTACCGAGATTTTTCAGATTGTGACAAAACTTCTTGCCTTTAAAAGTTGTATAGATGTAAGAAAACAAAGTCATCTTAAAATGAGGGTTTGGTTTTATACAAGTACATGTACGTTCTTGTTATTTTATATACTCATTTACTTTTTTTTTTTTAATTCTTAAATCTCTTCAATAACTTCAATCCTGCCTCTTGTTTGGTCCTTTTAATTTTGGGCTACTTTTTTTGTTGTTTTATTGGTGATACATTGTTTTTATTTGTCGTGTTGCGTCCCTTTTTGTGTTGCAATTGGGGTTGGATTGGTGGTTTTTGAATTGAGAGGTTTGGAGTGAGGGGATCGTGTGTTTGAAAGTTTGTTTTTTACCTCTGGTTGTTCCCAAAACTGATTTTCAATTGCTTTTGAAATGCCCTGCCCCCCTTTGAAAGTTTGGTGTACTCACCAAGTTGTTCATGTCTTATGATAAATATCATGTGTTTTTCTTTCATAGGATTTCATAGGTTTTTTTGTTCTTGTTGTTTTTTGGCTTTTTAATTTTTGGCGCAATCTTTTAGTTTCTGACCTATAACGCTTGGTTTTTGCCTCCGTGGGGGGGGTCAAGCAATCATTCACTGTACATGGATTCCTTGTTTAATTTTTGCAATATTTTTCCTTTTATTTGCATTGTAAAGAGGAATTCTGACTACTTTGCATCTTTTTTGAACTAGGTGGCAGAGGGCAATCCAGGACTGAAAACAAATACCCCCCGGGGGGGGCAAAAATGACGAACTTTTTGGGCGCCCCCTTATTGGAAATTGAAAAATGGCACCCCCCATTCAACACATCTTGAATTTGCCTAACAACATTAAATAATAAAGTATCGGGGAACGCGCAAGCGAGCCGAAAACATTTTTGGACATTGTGTCGGCAAAAATGGAAACAAGTTTTTTGTCGGCAACAAACGCCCCCCCCTCCCCCATGGAAAAAAATTGGTCTGGGACGCCCCCCTGCATGTAATAAAATACAATTAAGTTCAAATGTCCCCCAACACCTATCTTTAATTAATCACAAAAGACGTTTTGTGCGCCCCCTTTCCTTGTTTTTTTTCAGATTTTCCTTTTGTTTTCCTGTTTTGACGCCCCTTAAAATTATTCCCCTTTAATTTCCCCCTTTAAAAAAAAACCCATGTGGCCTTTGCCTATTCTGTGCGGTCCGTTTCCATTAAACTAATTTTCAAAACCCCTTTTTTAAAGTTTTTGACGCCCTTTTATGCATTTTTTCGTTGCTTTTCCACCTTCCTTTGCTATTTTTTAGCGCCCCTTTAATTCTTCTTTAATTAAAATTTTAATTTCCCCCTTTTTAAAATTGGGGGGTTTTTCTAGTTTTTTTTTTTTATGTTTTTTCCGTTTTTTCTTTTCTTTCTCTCTCAATTTTTGCCTGCCCGTTTTTTGTTTGTCTTAGTGTTCACTTTTTCCTTTCCAATTTAATTTATTTCAACCACCCCTTCGTTTCTCGCTATTAAATTTTTGCTTTTTCGTATTGTCCTTTTTGGGGCGCCCCTTTCCTAACGATTTTTATAAGGCGTTCTTTTTCTACAATTTATTGTTGCAACAAAAATTATCGCCGCTAATTTAAAATATTGCTTAAAACTTAAATCCCTTGCCATATTTCTTTCCTTTATATCAAAACAACGGTAAGACGAAATTTTTTCTCAATACCATCTTTTGCCCCTTTAAACATTGATCCGGCGGCTTCGCCGCAATTTTGAATACATGGATTGAAAGACTTGATCGTGGTTATTACAGGGAGTCCCATAGGTGCGCGCCTCGGGTAACTGAAGTGTGTGTACTATTAGCGCGCATACAGTCCCACCTTGGTGGGGTGACACTAGAGTTCCACTTGATGCAGCATATAACAGTCCCACTATATATCCTTTTCCTAGCGGCCCCTTTCAACGCTTTGCCCGGGTAAATCTGTCGGATTCGACATAAGATGTAAACCCTTTACATGGAGGCTTTTATTCACACAATAGCGGAGGTGGGTTGTGCTTCTTTTGGGGGCGGCCCCTTTGAAGGCGACCCCGAAAGGGGGGGTGTCAGAGGGGGGCCCCCTTTTTGCCCCCCACCCAGGAATTTCCACGGAAATAGGTTGAGTTGAGGGAGTATTCTGGTGAAATTGGTTTGACAAATGGGGGTCTTGTGACCAAATTCGCCACTGGCGGCCAAAATAAACAAGAGATGAAGGGAAGGAAGTAATGATCTTGGCAACCCAAGTGGAGAGGCGAGGGGTTGGTACGCGTATCGAAATGCTCTGGAGTCAACTTCCTGACTGACCTATGACGCCTGAAATGGATCACATATCAATGAAATTTAAACAATACCTTTCAAAAGTTGGCCGAACTCACAACCTAAAGATCACGATACTGGAATTTACGCGTTGTTTCTTTAACAGATTGCAACAAGAAAATGCTACTGTCCCCCAAGTGCATTTCCATTAGGCCCTATAATCATGTTACTAATTTTGGAGAAAAAAAAAAATTAAAAAATGAAAAAAAGCGATTTAAAAAAATTTTCCCCGTGGTTGACTGCAAAGAATACAGCAATTGTAGTAGAAGGGAAATAGCAGACCTAGCAATCACTTAATTGGGTGTGTTCCTGCCCACGACTGTCCGTTAAATTTTATGGTTTTTAAAAAATATAAAAAACACTTAAAAAGTTTGTACAAAAAATTGGAACTTGGTATAAATGTCACAATTAAATCTCAAACTTCATTTGTCCCCTGTTTCAATAATATCACCCCAAGACGAACAGTTTATACTCGGTCAAAATAGCTGTAAATTGCTTTCAAAAGGCTACATTCCTATTTCATTATAGTGCTCGAAGAAAATATTACAATTGCACGAAGCATTCTTGTTTGCCTTTCCCCCATGGACTTTCAAGTTTTAAAAGCGAACATGGAAACTTAAATTACAAATAGGTGGAAAGAATTAAAGGAGAAGAATGGAAGGGAGGGGAAGATACCTGGGAGGGGCTTATAGAGGAGGTGAGAGAAGGCAAAGGAATGCTGGGAAAGAAAAGAGAGAAAAAGAAGAAGCGCGCTTCGGCCGCAGCGGGTACCGAGTCGCGGACGCAGCGGGGCGGCGTTCTGGGCCCGTTTTGCTTCCGGGCCGGTCCGCCCCCCCCGTGCACAGTCACAGCGCGCGCAGCAGCCGGCCGAGGCCCTGGCAATTCCCCACGCGTCCCTTTTTTTTTTTTGGTCGGGTCCTTTTAGCAGTGGCGCCGCACCGGGGGTGGGGAAGGGGGCAAAGCGGTGGCCAATTATCCCCCTACATCCCAAAAAATCGCCCCCCCCCCCCCATCCCCCCCCCCCCACCCGCCCAAAAGAAGTTGACGGGCCTTTGTGCCAGAAAATCATGATTTGAAAGGAAGCAAATTTTTGGTTACCCAATCTCCAAAAACAATTTTGAAATTTTCCTTTTTTTTTTTTTTTTTAATTTCCCCAAAAAAAAAAAATCCAACTTTGCCCCCCCCCCCCCCCCCGAACAAAAAAGGGGTCTGGTGCCCACCAACTGCTTTTAGTGGTGGGGAAATTTGGAAACTGCAAACTAGTCCAAGTGGGAAGTCTGGGAATTCCCAGAGTCCCAATCTTCGCCTTAAAAGCGATGTGGGGAATTGGGATTTAGTGAAATGCCAAGGTTTGGGAATTCCCAGAGTCATCTTTGGTCAACCCTCGTAAGTAATGTTTTTATGGGGGAAATGGGAAAATTTGGATGTAATCAGCGCAAAAGGTATGGGAATTATTCCCAGAGTCATCTTTGGTCAACCCTCTTAAGTGATGTTTTCATGTGGGAAATGGGAAAATTCGATGTAGTCAACGCGCAAAAGGTGTGGGAATTCCCAGAGTCATCTTTGGTCAGCCTACTAAGTGAACTAAGTGATGGTATTCCTTTGGGAAATGGGATTTTTTTTCAGTGGGTAAGTAAAGGCATGGGAATTTTGGGAATTTCCAAAGTCATCTTTGTTTTAGCCACTCAATTTTTAATATTATGCTTTTTCTGGTTTTCACTGTGGGAATTCCCATGCACTTTTTGAATTTCATGATGGGAATTCCCATGCACTTTTTGAATTTCATGATGGGAATTCCATGCATTTTTTTAGAAGAAGGGTGTGGGAATTCCCAGAGTCATCTTTGGGGGGGGGTGGATAATTTCTGGAATAGCCCAATTTAGTAAGGTCAACAAAATTCGTGGTGAAGTTGACAATCTTGGTACAAATAATCAATGCAATGTGTCGACATCACAGGCGTTCCATGTAGATATAATCTCAGTGAATTCAAACACGTGTCTGAGGCTGAAATGCTAACTATTGTAAACAAGTGTCCTAAAAAGTCATGTTCTTTAGATATTCTGCCAACATGGCTATTTAAACAACATATTTCTGAACTATTACCCTGTCTAACCCGCATAGTAAATATGTCTTTATCTGCAGGTTCTTTTCCAGGCTAACTTCGTCAAGCAGTAATTGCACCTGTGTTGAAAAAACCTTCGCTTGATAAGAATATGTTGAGCAATTATAGACCTGTTGCTAACTTGCCTCTCATTTCATGATTGAGTGAAAATGTGTCACTTTTCAAGATACTTGATCATATTAACAACCATGAACCTTTCCAGAACCATAGCAGTCTGCATATAAAGCACTGCAACAGTAATGGAGACTGAAGATAGCCTATTGTTCATAGATTTCCAACATGCTATTCATAATCAGAAGGCCATTCCTGATTATGTTAAATCTTCCGCAGCATGTGATTAATGTGGAAACTGATATTATGATATATACCATGAGTTCGGCCTCAGAGGATTCTGTGCCGTGACTGGTTTTCATCATACCGTTTCTGTCTGCGCGGAAATAGTCTGGACATATACACCTGGACCATGATCTACCTCAAGGGTGTATAATTGGGCCCCTGGGTTTTGTTTTTTATTCACACACTATTGATCGTATCATCCGTCATCACGGTGTGAAATACCACATTTATGCTGATGACATCCAGGTGTATCTGGATGTCGATCCCATAATTCCAAGAGACACTGTGCACTGTTCAAACTCTCACGTTGCGTCGCTGATGTTAACCAGTGGATGATTGAGAATAAACTGAAATTAAAATCCTGACAAAACAGAAACTTCTTCATGATGTACAGCTTTAGCTGGATGATGTTGTATATCTGTCCATCTGATAATGTTCGCAATTTGGGCGTTATTTTTGACAACCAAATATCAATGTCCAAACATGTGTCCAGCCTTGATAAATCTGTTAGCTGGCAAATTAGAAACCTTTATAGAATACGTAGATTCCTAGATTTTGATATGCATGTGCTAATGTTGTTAGATCATTAATTTTGTCTCGCTTAGACTACTCTAATTTTTTGCTCAATGGTAGTACTCATAAGAACCTCAACATACCCCAAAAGCTTCAAAACAAGTATGCTCGTCTCATATTCCAGTATCCTAGATTTACTCACACAACCCCTCTGTTGAAAGAACTTCACTGGCTTAGTATATCTGATCGTATTAAATTCAAGACTCTTTATATGTTTATAAGGCACTGAACAATTACCCTTCAAAGTTTGTCCATGACTTCGCCTCGCGACGCACCGATACTGTCTCTACCAATGATCGTACTCCTAACGCTACAGTTATCATGCCTTACGTATCGGTACTTCTGAGGCTATTCGCAAAGTTCCACAGAAGAAGAATCTACGGGTCTATTTCAAGACTACTACCACTCTACGACAACAACTAATACACCCAAAAGAACCCGTTCCCAAGGAACTCCAACCTTGAGTTATCTACTCTATTCCTTGTGGATCATGTGACAAAGTGTACATTGGTGAAACCAGCAGATCATTGAAAAAGAGAACCGATGAACTTCAATAGGGACAAAGGAGTAGGAATTCCTCCTGAATGGGGTAGACTACTCAAAGGATGCCTCATGACCAATGAATCGGAAACTTAATTACTGGGGTATCCTTTGATCATCTTTTATTGTTCTCTCCATCACCATGTTTGAAGCTGGTCCTTTTTCTGCTGAAACAACTGCTAAAGGTGAGGAAGTTTCGGAGAGGATCCCCCAGGAAAAGATCAAAACCTGGAATACTTTAATTGAATCCACCGATATGACCCATAACAGCAAGAAAGCATGGTCTACCATCCGAAAGCTCCGAGGGGATCCAACTGAACCTCCACAGCAGCCAAATGTCACACCCAACCAAGTTGCCCACCAACTGCTTTTAAATGGCAAGTGCAGCAAGAAGCCCAAGAAGATCAAACTAGACCGTAAGAGGTTTAGTGGCTACCCTGGTTTCACTCGCCCCTTCAACATGGACGAATTGCAATCCGGTATTGCTAAACTTCAACCAGGAAAAGCAGTAGGCCTTGACAACATCTCAACTGAGCAGCTGAGCAAATTTCGGCCCAGTAGCAAAGGAATGTCTTCTTGAGCTCTACAATTGCTGCCTTATTTACCACAGGTTCCCAAAGATCTGGAGGAAAGCACATGTTATGGCACTCCTAAAGCCTGGGAAAGATCCATCCAATCCCAAGAGCTACAAACCAATATCACTCCTCAGCCATACCTACAAGCTCTTTGAACGTCTCCTGCTCAACCGTGGCGCACCTGTGATAGACGAACACCTCATACCAGAACAAGCAGGTTTCCGGCCAGGCAAATCAACAACAAGCCAAGTACTCAACCTAACTCAACACATTGAGGATGGTTTCGAGAAGGGTATGGTAAC
>JAMKCH010081825.1:0-11602 GCA_023653785.1 Ophioderma brevispina
GAGTGATGATTGGCATTAAATGAAACCGGTCGGCTACCATGCAACAATCACAGCAAAAAAGGAATTTTTAACTAGATACATGTCTCTTTGTTACACTTTACGCATATTTTCATCAGTTGGTGCACATTATGAAATTGTTTGTTACATACAACATTGAATACTGGAGTGGATAATACCATTATTGCGATATCACAGAATGGCGTTTTTTTACACTTTCACCAGTACAATTATTAACAAAATTCATTTAAAAGTGAGTGAAAATGTTATCCACTGAAAAGTCAGACAATCTAAATGATAGGAAATAAATTTTTTCCTAAACTTTTGTCAAAGAAAATGTATCTTGTGAAATGGGACACCTTCCTTCATTATTTATTTCATTGCTTAAAAATGTGCCCAAAATGGTTAAAGGCACGATCAGTGATGTGCTAAAACAGGAAATCAAAAAAATAATCAAAATCGGATTTTAGCACGTTGAAAAGTATAGGTCTCCTAACATACCCTACAAGTGATAAGACCCAAGCAACCCAATAAGGACAAAAATCAGATAATTCATAAACTGTCTGTACGGACACTTATACAAACACGTAATTGAATGAGATCATATCTTTGAACATGCTGCTTTCTCCCTCTAATGTTCATTTTTCAGTTGGAAAAAATAACCATGTCAATTCTACAGACTTATCTTCACCTTTAAACTACCCTGCAAATTTCAAATTTGACTCGGTTTACTCCTGATCGTCTTTAAAAGCTACTGAGAAGAATATGAAAGAAAAATTTCAAGCTGAAATGCAATGTAAGCTGCATGGTCACTGTGTTATGACATTTCTTTGTAGCTGAGCACCCATTTTTAACCCAAGTGGATCGGGCATATAACCATTTCAATATTATCAATGATTGTAATCGTCCATCTAGAGTAGTGCAAGCTCCAATAAGTTTCTGATCCTCTTTAGAATGAGAAAACATAGCAGATAACAGATTTAATTGTAGATACTTACCCTAGGGTCCCAAACAGGGAAGTTCAATCATGTTTGCCTACTTCTGGTTGTTTCCATAACACGGTTGTGGCATGCCCTGAAGGAATTAAACAAGTAAAATTGAACAAATAAAATAGGTCAGTTCATCCTTTGTTGGTACTTTGGTGCATTTTTTTGTACTTTTCACAAGCTACAAATCTGACGTGCACATTTGAGAGCGTGCAAAAATACTTAATTAGCTGGTAGGACACCGCTAAATCCTAAACCCTATGCTTAACAGAAAAATGGCCAGCTAGACCTCAGGGGTTAAACTAGGAGTTACAATAAGCTCATCTACCAAGGAAACAGTTCAGTGGGTGTACGTGTAACATACACCAGCATGAAACGAACTTGTGTGATCTGGGTATCATATATATACCCCAAAAACCTGGTATATTTTCTAAATACATTGTGAATGAAAGCTACTGAACTTGCCAAGGGAATTGAGATTTTAGAGCTCATAGTGTACGCACTGAATTACCAGGACTTACCACTGTGGAGACAAGAAAGAATTTATGACCAGCGTGGATGGGCAGCATTAGGGTACAAATGACATGTTTTGCTACCAGCATTAGCACATGGAAAACACCACCTTATGCTTCTTTTTCTTTTTTCGAAGACAAGGGAGGGAATACACACCTCGTTCTGTACGAAAAAACAAAAACCTTGAAAGTGGTTAATATTGAACATAGCTACTCTTCTTAGCGTAACCAGAATCATGGAATGGCTTGTGGGGGTGGTTGTCAGGATTATTCAATGAGTACGCCGATCCTGGACCGTGTGTATCCATGGTACGGATGCTCCTAACAGGGCCCGCTTTTGAAGTTGGGGCGGATTGGGAACAACAGTCAGGGGTTTACAAACCCTACTCTTATTTGACACGACTGCGATGTTACATGTACATACACGGGACTGACGGTTAAAACGTCCCCTCCGAAGGACTAGATGCTTTCATTAATCATTTGCCCATGGGGGAGAGCAGTATTCTGTATTTATCAATAGCTCGGATGCAGATGAAATTCAGATTGAGCACCCTAATAAATCCCGCAAGTGACCCCCCGGGTTTCGAACCCTGGATTTTTGGTAAATTTGTGTCACTGGCAGCACCCTAACCACTAAGTCCACACTCTATATAGCTACTGATCCTAATCTGAAAGGTGAAAATCCTTCACTGGAAGGATTTTCCCTTTTTCTTTTTCCCCTCTCGTTAAAATTTGGAATGCCCTAGCCTACTGCGTGTTCCAGTGGATTAATCACCCACCCACACACCAAAGGTTATGAGTTCCAAGCCCTGCTGTGGCCAATGGGTTTCGCCCTTGAGTAAGACACTTTACATCAATTACTCTCTCTCCTACTACCCAGGTGTATAACTGGGTAGCTTATTATTTGAAATGGGAAGACAACAGAATCACAGTGGAGGCAGTGTAGCACTCCCCCTACAAACACCATTATATGGTGGAGTCTTGTCACGCTTTTGAAGAGATCTGGGCAATCGCTTAGGGTGTACCCGGTCCGTCTTATGCGAGGGTGTTTTGGAATCAATCCCACAAGACAACTGCACTGCAATGTGCCTATATCTACTGGTAAGCTAAACACAATGTCATACTTAATGATAAAAGACTGTTCAGAGTTCAAGAACGCAAAAGACAAAGTTTATATCATGCAAAAATTCCTTAGTTCTAGCACCTTGTGTGCTAAATGAGTGTAAAAGTCCAGGGTTTTAATTGTGTTAAATAGAATTGAAGTGAAATTTCCAAACACTGTGCATTGTGGGACATTGACTCAATACACCCTCTGGTTCCTATGTTATCTGTAAGCAACAAGTGACAGTTAATTGTCCACAACAACCACTTCTTCAAGGAGCTAAGACATATGGAGCATTACCACACTTACTTTTGGCCCACATTTTTGATTGCTCTGAGTCAAGACGAAAGTTCCTCCTTTTGGTACCAAATTCAGAATTTTTCATTCATCTTTTCCTCTGCAACCTGGAACAAAAACAAATTGCAAGCTTTTAAAATCAAAACCAGCACTTGAAACACCCTGTGGTTATGTGATCAGTTGTGATCCGTTGATGCACTTATGTCTTGAATCAATCCGGATGCTCTTAAAAGCTGTGGCGTTGACGGCCACTTGCAAGTACAAGTCGCCCTAGGTAACAATACGTTAGCGCGATTGGCCAATCCACAGAGGTTCAAGTGTACTTTTGCTGCATGTTTACGCTCTGCGCAAATACTCACTGCGATCTGCACAGGGCAACACGTCTCGATGTGATTTCCAGACATCATCGGTTTTAATGGAGTTTATGAAACACGAACATAATTAAATCACATGTTTACTTATAGTTCATTTGAGGTATGGATTTTGGAAACTTGAGACCATTTATATTTCCATCTGCTCTGCCCCGTAAGACAAAAGGTCGGGATCACCTAGTATTCGGTGGGCAAAGTATGACTTTATTTTTTTTACAAACCTCTTTTGTAAACTAGCATATTCTATGGACCCATTTTGGCATCCTGAAAATGAATCAGGCAGCCTTTTCACACAAGAATAATTTTTTAGGTTGGTTCTGTGGATTTTAAAGAGTCTTTGTACATAAGTCTATAGGCTTTTCTGCCTATTTTTTTGGAAAAACAAACATGATCTTCATCCTGGATTTGGGGCTAAAAATCACCAATACGTGCTTTATAGTTTTAGGCAAATAATTGTCCAAAGAAAAAATAGCCAATTTAATTCTCAATGGTAGAAAATATGTACTTTTTTTCCAAAAAGTTCTTTTCAATGAGGCAAGGCAACACAGAACAACCAAAACAAGACGCACATCAGTTTGTGAGTGAGGAAAAAAAATTGAAGGAGTCTATTGTCGTAAGGTCAAGCCTTAGACAAAACATTGCTATAATACCTGTGTGAATGGTACTGGGGTGTTTCATACCAGACTTGTGCATGTGTGGTACTATTATTAACATACCATTGTATTAGCAGGCACCCATTGTGTTGAAAGAGGTGTATTCCTGTTTCTATAAATAATTTTAAACCAGGAGGTGAAAGTTGTAACTGTGCTAATGAGTGACTCACGCCTCTGCCAGGTAAAAACATTTTTTTTCTTTTATTTAGACATCATGAACGTTTTATTTTGGAAACCTACGGTTTTATAAGAAGGCAATACCTAGCACATGTGCATGTTACTAGTTTGTCATTTAGTTTGTACGTGGCAAATATTGGGCAATAACTAATTTAACCAAAACCAAAACCTCAATCCCAGTGACTTATGTACAAAACTTACATCATCGACCAACCCAAAACTTTTATCTTAAGTTAAAAAGCTTGCTAGATTCTTTTCAGAGCCAAAATGGCCATAAAATCCACCCGACTTAACAAAAAGTTTGTAACACTTGCCCACCCCTACTAGTATGTATGGATGTGGCAATAAATCATGCTCCTCATTTAAACAGTAACCTTATAGTTTTTGATTAAGCACTTACAGGTGAAAGTAGTCCCAGCTTTGGCATCTGCACTTATCCTTTTTATGCTCTGGGGGAGGGACATTATGGCAATTTTTTCCAGTACCCCACTAATTTTTGTCTGTTAGTAGGGTATCGGTATACCAAGTGATGCCTTTGACCCCTTAGTGGGCAAAAATCAGCTTAGAACTATCCTTATAACAATTATTCCTTACGTTAAGAACTCGCACACCCACTTCTTGGTCCAGATTTCTCGCAGACTGTTTTAATCCCGTCAATCCTAGATTCTCAGGAATAATTTGCAGTGCTAACCGTGCATAGAATACCATCTAGTTGAAAGAAACAGAAGATGGTTGATTTCGAATACAAATACATAGTAATATCACCATGTCTACTTATACACCGGGTAAATGTTCACATTTAGGCAAGATGTTCTGAGCACGTAAAAACATGAAATAAAGGGCGAGGCAAAGGCCGAGACTCGTTACTGACTGCTTTTACTGCCGATGACTTATTCAGCCAAACTTTACTTTCGCATCTTTTTATTTCTATTTATTATTACACAAGAAAATAAATAATCGAAAAAATGGCCATTTCTTACTGACGCAACAGTTTGTTTACTCTTTACTGTGCACTTTGTGCTTGAAAATCCGCGTTATTATTAGCATTTGTGCCTATATTGGAGAATGGGTAGAAAACTAACCAATCAAGAGTGTGGGTGCTTTTGAATAATGGGCTGTAATGTGAAGGTAAATAGAAATATGTTGTTACGTCCTAAAGATCTCATTGATGTGTGCGAAAGGACATCATACTTACACTATATAAGCACTATGGAAGATTCATCAGCAACTCGATTTCTGGGAGTTGAGAGTGAAATTTTTAGTGCCTTGCTGGGCAGGGCGAGTGGTGAATTTTCCGCTGGAAAGCTTCCCGTAATATGATTATAACAATGTTTGGTTCCAAAGTCTTTCACCTCCCAATGATTTCCCATTACTAAGATATCTAAGGTCCGGGAGATTCGGCAATTTAGAAACTGATTTTCATGTGTGCTTTTCGGCTAATTCTCTTGTTTTTATCGGCACCAATAAATCGGTAGTTTCCGCACAAATAAGCCACTGAAAATGACCCACTTCGTGAAGGTACTTTAGGTTTGAGTGCACCTTTGACCATACCCTTTTAAGACCCCATAATGGCTGTTATGAACATGGACTATCCCTGCCTTTGTGATCTTGAACCCTAAGTGACCTTTGACCTTGTGGACTGGAAGTGTAGCTCCAATAAGGTGACCTCAAAATAGCTTTTGCACACACATGTACATACGAAAATCACTAGCGTGTTGCAGACAGTTCTGATGGGATGTTTTGCACATAGGTAGTTTTGATACTGGGGAGCCACTTTGCACATAGGTGGTTTCTTATTTTCAAAAGGTTAAATACTCAACAGGTTTTCCTACCAGTGGCCATAGAAGTCCTTTGAAACATAGAAAACATTTCAGATTAAAGGATTTGAGTCTTAAGAGTTGATTTTGTAACAGAGTCATATGTCATGTAATAAGCGTCTTCTGAATAATATAATACACCGGCTTTTTTATTAGCGCTATTTCATCAAGATCATAGCGCTGGTGCCTATTATTTATCAGAATATCTGTATTCAATCAAATCAAATCCTGGTGTAAGGCACTGAACACAGTTCAATGGTAATCATATGATGGCATATTTAACACCATGCTTTATAATGCCCTCCACCGTGTGATGTTCCCACCACTTAAGTGCACAATACATGCATCTGCTTCACGAAAGAGCATCCCACCAGGCTGCAGGTTTCATAAAGTGGCTCCAGAGGCTTCTGTTCCTTACATGGAGAGAGAGGATAAAAGCACAACAGAGGTTCTCAATACAACCAAGTGGACTTTTTGCAACCTACTATTTTAAGACCAATTTTAACCATGAACTCCAAACACTGAGGCCAGTTATTAAACTTAATTGTCTACAATCAGTCGTGTTCCTTGAGGGCCTGCTCTGGTAACCAGTACTACCTTTCCTTTCTCCAGGGTCAAAAGTTGGCGGCAGCTAAACTTTAACCCCCATCTGTTTTCTAAGGACATCTGATGATTAGGGTAGCTGTTTACCCTAGTAGAAAGAAAAAGAAGATCTCCCTATACAAAACAAGGGCGTCAGCTCTGACAAGCTAATGGCAGACACCATCACATGCTGCCTTAACATGGTGGGCATGGTTGCCCAAGGCAAGGCCCACTGCGAAAATTGTGGATTAGCATCAGGAGGGGCATCCAGTCAACTACCTTTTGCTCCAATAAATACTTGTGTGCGGTGAATCCAAGCCACCCGCCATTTACGGGATAACCAATATATAAAATTTTGGTTTATCTAACTAAATATTTGTGTACCACAGATAGTCAACATGTGCTTTACCTCAATTCCATCAAATTCTGTTTGATGACAGGAGGTACAAGGCTTCTTCTACGCCTATAAAAAAAACATCAAATGTAATGTTTTCTGAATTAAGAGATCATTAGTAATTGTAGCATATTTAAGCCTATTATGCCAACTTAAACGGTCTACGGCCGCAAGCTTGCCGTAAGGCCCCTCATCTTGGCATTTCTTCTTTCAAATTACCCCCTAAAAATGAACCCAAATCAGCAAAAACAATGGGGATTTTTTTCACGTTGCTTTGCACCTGCTTTTTTTTACCCCCAAACAATCACTTTTTGGCCAAAGAATGAGCTGCTTTACAATGCATACGCAAGGAACATTTTAAATAAACAAAACACACAAACAATGCCAAATTTGGGGTTAGTCGGGTCTGTAAAACGGTGAATGGTGAGATGAGTTTGTCGCCTAGGTATCGAAAAATTGTTACCGCCACCCATCCAAATTCCAAATAAATATAACCATATTAATCTTTTTTCAAACAATGCACTTTTAAACTTCTTAAAGTGGTGGTTAATAAACACATACCCGAAGGTCTTTTGTTTCTGGTCTGGTCTTGATAATCTCAAGGAAGGAGGTGAAGAAATCTGTTCTGGTTCTATATGTCTTGTGCAACACACAATGAATGTATCAATATCAGCTGCACCTGTTTTGCACAGTGAATAGAAAAGAAATTGTATTTAGAGTTTCACTGAGTAAAAACATCTTTTAGCACATCTTTTATTTCAGCCCTTCATTAAAATATCTCTAACTGCAGGTTACAGGCTGATTATATGTCAAGAAATTGCGAGACTAATTATTTCACTGAATGGCATTGTCTCCCACATACAATGTTTGTCCCTGGCCACACATAAAAACAACTTATACTTGCATTAGGTTTTGTTTTATTTTCTGCAGGTCAAAATCTCAATACATTTACACTTGGCATGTACACTTCATTTTTGTGTTGCCATCAAATTCAATCCTGGTGTAAAGGCACTGACACAGGTCAATGGTATCATATGATGGCATATTTAACACCATGCTTTATAATGCCCTCCACATGTGATGTTCCCACCACTTAAGTGCACCAAATACATGCATACTGCTCACGAAAGAGCATCACACAAGGCTGCAGTTCATGAAAGTGGCTCCAGAGGCTGCTGTTCCATTACATAGAGAGGATAAAAGCAAAAAAGAGGTGGAATACAACCAAGTGGACATTTTTGCAACAAATATTTTAGACTCAATTTAAAACCATGATCTCCAAACAACATGAGTGCAGTTATTAAACTGTAATTGTATACAAGTCAGGTCGGGTTTCCTTTGAGGGCCTGCTACTGGTAACCAGTACTACCTGTCCCAGGGTCAAGTTGGCGGCAGCTAAACTTTAACCCCCATCTGGTTTCTAAGGAAATCTGATGAGTAGGGTAGCTGGTTACCCTGGTAGAAAGAAAAAGAAGATCTATCTACAGGGCGTCAGCTCTGAAGAGCTAATGGCAGACATCCAGCACATGCTGCCTTACATGGTGGGCATGGTTGCCCAAAGGCAAGGCCCACTGCCGAAAATTGTGGATTAGCATCAGGAAGGGAATCTGGTCAATTACCTTTTGCTCCAATAAATCCTTGTGTGAGGTGAATCCAGCCACCCTCCATTTACAGGGATAAACCAGATATAAAATTTTGGTTTAACTAACTAAATATTTATTTGTGCACACACATAGTCAACATGTGCTTACCTCAATTCCATCAAATTCTGTTTTGATGACAGGTACAAAGGCTTCTTCTACAGCCTATAAAGAAAAACACATGTACTGTTCTGAATTAAGAGATCCAAATTATTATTGTAGCATATTTAAGCCTATTATGCCAACTTAAACGGTTCTACAGGCAGACAAAGCTTTGCAGTAAGGCCACTCATTTGGGCATTTCTTCTTTTGCAAATTACCCTAAAAATGACCCAAATCAGCAAAAAACAATTGGGATTTTTTTCACTTGCTTTGCACCTGCTTTTTTTTTTTTACCCCCAAACAAATCCATTTTTGCCAAAAGAATAGCTGCTTTACAATGCATACAAGCAAAGGAACATTTTAAATAAACAAAACACACAAACAAATGCCAAATTGGGGTTAGTCGGGTCTGTAAAACGGTGAAGGGTGAGATGGGAGTTTGTCGCCTTAGGTATAGAAAAAAATTGTTACCACCTCCAAATTCCAAATAAATATAACAAAATATTAATATTTTTCAAACATGCACTTTAAACTTCAAGTGGTGGTTAATAAACACATACCCGAAGGTCTTTTGTTTCTGGTCTGGTCTTGATAATCTCAAGGAAGGAGGTGAAGAAGTCTGTTCTGTCTATATGTCTTGGTGCAACACACAATGTATCAATATCAGCACCTGTTTTGCACAGTGAATAGAAAAGAAATTGTATATTAGAGTTCAACTGAGATAAAAACATGCTTTTGCACATCTTTTATTTCAGCCCTTCTTAAAATATCTCTAACTGCAGGTTACAGTCTGATTATATGTCAAGGAAATTGAGAGTACTATATTATTCACTGAATGGCATTGTCTCCCACATACAATGTTTGTCCCTGCCACAAATAAAAACAACTTATAAACTATGCCATTAGGTTTTGTTTATTCCTGCTCTAAAGAAATCCCAATAACATTTAACATTGTACATGTACACATTCATTTGGTGTTGCCTCCATGCTAACCTCCATGCAATCTGAATGAGGCCTGTCTGCTTGGTGCTGAGTGATGACCAATACATCTGGCCAACATTTAAATGGAAAAGGATGTAGAAACACTTTACCTTTGGTGTGTACTCCTAGGCGATAGGAACCAAATGTGTAGATCTTGCCTCCTACAGTCTCTGCTACAGTGGGTGGAATGTTCTTTTTTAATGATATCTCTAAGATCCAGTCTTTAACAATCTTGTCCAGCTTAGCAAGAACAGCCATGCTATATAAAATGCAAAGCAAATAAAAAATATTTGAGTAAACTTGACCTCAGATCAGATGAAGTGAGTATATGTTCACTGATCAAGGGAATCCTTCCAACTATTGACAATATCCTGGACCCAGGAGGGGGGGGGGAGCAGCAGCTAATAAAAGCGGTTCTCAAACCACAAGTGCCACCTGCTATCGTTTGATTAAACCTGTTAACATGAAGGTTCCAAATCGGGGCAATCCATTGACCAAGTTCGGACTCTTTTCTCAATGAGGCCAATTGATGTTTGATGTACCATTTATAACTTGCCCTTCATATGATCTGGTATGTGACCTTGACCATTTATCATATGAAGTTTCCAGGGGCATCTATGCCCAATTTCGGTTAGCTAGCGATTGGACTTTTACCTTTCTCGAATGAGAACTTTATCCAAAAAACTTTTTTTTTGAAAAAAAAAAAAAATCTTGGAAAACACCGGGCAAACAGGCCACGACAGAGAGAAAAAAATTGAGGACTGGTAGGTGCCTCCTGCTAATCCCGTTGCAAGTGACACAAAAATGTTCCTGCCTTCCCAATACGGGCAAACAGCCCCACACAGTCAGAGAGAATTGAGGACTGGTAGGTGCCTCCTGCTAATCCTTGCAATGTGACACAAATGTTTCCTGCCTTCCCAATACGGGCAAACAGCCACACAGTGCAGAGAGAATGGGTGATGACTGGTAGGTGCCTCCTCCTGCAAATCCTTGCAAGTGACACAAAAAAAACAAGTCTCTAGAACTGATTTACTTGTTTGGCTGCTGGTCGGGTTTTGCGAATGGGGCTATAACCAATTGTTAATCTCCAGATGACCTCCTACCCGCAGATGACCCCTCATTTCATTGTTTAACATGTTCGCCTTCTACCCCTAACAAGGCTCTACACACCACAAAAAAGCACACAAGTTAATATTGTGGTAATATGTGGTATATGATGTTTACAGAACCTGCAATATTTGTGGTAGTTTGTGGTATGTTATCTTATCATTGACCAATATAAAGTGTGTACATTCACGTACATCCCGCACCCGACCACCCGCGCCCCTGTAGCCTATAACACCAGATTCCCCTGGGCCCGCAATTCTCTCTTGGCAGCCCTGCACGATTGTGGCCTATGTGTTTCAGCTTTTTGTTTATTCCTGTCGTATATTGTAGTATATGATGATTACTCCATGTGGTATAGTTTTTATGCTTTATCTAACTACTAAGCATACATGTACAGCACCAAATATACCACAATCAACTTTTGTGTAGTTTGTGGTCTATGGAAGTGCAACTATGATGAAGTTGTGGTATAATATTGTGATCTGTAGTACGTCCTCACAATATACAGCCGGCAGTGTTGCTGGGCTGGGGAGCATAGGCATTTATTCGCATTCAGGTCTTTTCTTTGTTTTCGTTTTCTATGTGGTTGGGGAAACAGGGTTTCCATGTTTTGGCAAGCCTCCTAATATGTATTTCCTTTAGGGTAAGGTTAGAAGTTTTTCCTTTTTCTTTTGTGTTTTGATGTCATACTGCCAAAGGTTTTGACTTGACTGATTGGCCGAGTTGCTCCCAGAATGCAATATCTAGAATACTTGCAGATCTTATGTATTGTAATCTTTGACTTATTTATACATAATTTCGCTCTTTTAAAAAAAAATTTACCTGTGTAATTTTTACTCGTATTGTAATTCGATTTGTGGTTTTGAGTGTATTTTTTGCGTATT
>JAMKCH010081827.1:0-46354 GCA_023653785.1 Ophioderma brevispina
CTATTCCTAATATTTGACTCTTTCGAGTAAATTATAGTGTCTTTAATTGACACTACTTGGGGCTTTTTTTTAAAGGTCTATCCGTGCGCCCTCATTTGTCAAGACCAAATATTTTTTCTACGTTTGGGCCGGGGAATCTGAAATTTTGCCCCAAAAATGACAATTGGGCCCAATACTACAAATTCCCCCTTTTGAGCATTTATGACAGTCAATCACTCATTGGTCATGTATCAAGCAAAATGAGTCGGAAGTCGCAAATATGATTTTGAAATATGCCTTAGACAAACAAGAGAAAATTTCTTATGTTTCCTAGTGATTTGAAGATAAAATTCGTTCCATGGTTCAAATGCAAACAAAACTTGCAAATTAATGAAAATTTGGCTGAAAATCCAAGATGGCGGCCGGAGCATTGTTTTTCAGGTGCTCACAAAATTAATCATCAGAAGAAAATTAAGTGAAGACAAGCCATTGTCATGTTTTATCGAAGCTAATTGGATAAGGATTAATTAAAGACTCCAAATTGCAGGAAAAATTCTCTTTGTTTAGAACCTCCTCAAAATATAGGAATATTGGTCAAAATCCAAAGTGGTGGATATGCTATAAATGATCAGGTCCGTACCCTTTATTATATATATGATGTGGGCAACGCAAAAAATGCATGTTTTGAGCTAATTATGACAATTAAGTATTTTTTTAAATTTGGTTTTAAAGCCTAGCTACTTAAGTAGGTGGACAATTTGGTCCCTCTGCCCAATACGTAAAAATTCAATTTCAAGCATTTATTACAATTCATCTCATCTTTTATGTCTAAATCATTTTTGGGTATGCTTGTTTGGATTTACAAAGAAATTTTGATTTAACTTATGTATCATAGGCCCAAATAGACCCCCCACCCCCCATATCAGGTTGAAATACGGACAAGCATTAATTGGGGTAAAATAGTTATGGGCCGAATTGGTTTTAGGCTAGGTCACTTGGGAAAAACAACTTTTGGGGACTTTTATTAACGGTCAGTATTCAGTGGGCCCTTATTTGTCAGACCAAATATTTTTTCGTACGTTTGGGCCGGGGAACCTCACCATTTGCCGAAGAAATTTACAATTGGCCCAATACTCAATGAAGCAATTTAGACCATCCTCATTCTCATTTTGCTAATTATATGCAATATGATGTTAGGCTTCATCACCAACCAGTTTTAGAGGAGAGTGTTATCTGGGCCGGATACATAACACTTTTGTCATCACATGCTAAAATTGATCGTAGGGATGTGGAGTTCATGAAAACGTGTGATACCAAATTTAAAAGTGGTGCAATTTGCCTCAACGCCATTTCCAAACGGAGCCCATCTTAAAGCCAAAAAGCACCTAAGAAGACAATTTTTGGTTTAAAAATGTTTTTTTCTGGGTCAAGGAGTTCAATAAAACTATCCAAAACTATAAAAGGTTGCATGTGCCGATATTTTCCAAGATGGCGACCTTTTAATATTGACAACAAACCTTACATTTCTTATTATATACCTACGAAGAATTATTATGGTGTCAAATTAAACGATTTTCAGTGAGTCAGGAGTTTCAATAAAACATTTACAAACTGTCAATGAATAAAGTAATGGAAGTTTCATACTAAACTTTTTTCCAAATGGTCCAACAGATAAAAGGCAAAATCCCAAATCCTTTATACCCTCATGCTATAGCCGCACCTAAGATGAACGATTTTGTGACAACGTGGATGTTTTTTAAGTCACAATTCAACAGCATATTCCCTCAAAACTGTTCGGATGAGTCGTGAGTCATGATATTCTGGACTACCAATGTGGACACCCAAAATGTGACAACTTGACTACTCTATATGTATTCACCCAAAACATATATCTGGAATTTCATGGGGATTTTGATATTAGGCCTGTATTACTGTTATAGAAACTATTATTTGTTCGTTTCAGATATGTCAAAGAGTAAAATGGCCCCGAATTTCGAACATTTAAATGGTCTGGTCACTTGCACACCTATTGGTAGTCATTGTTTTGGGTTTTTTTCGTTCATAGGGTCATAAAGCGTCATTTAAGAATTTTCTAAAGGAGAGTTACTGAAATTCTGTGTTGACTTATTAATTATCAACAAGCCATTTGGGTTAATAAATTTATCACTTTGCAACTTAAGCCTGACATTGTAGTAAGTTAAAACTCTTGGGTACTTTTATTTAAAATATTGGGGCCTTATCTTGTAAAAAAGTGACAATGCCAATAAACATCACTTTTTATATTCATCCTACAGTTTTTGAGCATAGTTTTTCAAACCCTATGACCCGAAACACTCATTTTCCACAACCAAAATCATCTCCTTAGGTTATATAATAAGAATTAGATCACGGTTTTCCTTTGACTAGATCACAAGGCCATCTTGAAAAACTAGCCGTGTATATAATTTCAAATTAGTCACTTATACCACTTCCACCTTCTGTATCTTCTTGGTGGAATTTCGCTACGTCCTCTACTGTTTCCGGTTTGGATTTAGGGGCTAAATAGTAAATGCCCAATTGTGTAAATCACTTCTATTCTGATGTGAAATTAGTGAAGTGGCATTAGTATCAATTACCAAGATGTTTTTCATAAATATTGCCTTGTGAAGGATTTGTGCTACATTATATACTATAATGTGCTAGTACTTTGATTAAGACTCGTGCTATGATGTTTTGCCTTGCTGGTCAATCATGTGAATTGATATGAATTTAAGTGCTATATACTATTATGTTAAAATAGCACAATGTGAACGATAAATTATTTTGATATTCCAAACTCCCTTACATGCTAATTCCTGATCTCGGCATGGTTGATATTACCCATAGGCTTTTCATGGCGTGTCGATGATGTTTTTGCCTTTCTTCATGCTACATCTGATATTAAATGTTTGATTCTTACCAAGGCTTTTATGGCGTGGTAATTTGTTTGCCTTTTCGCTCATCATGTTAAATGTTTTGTATAATTTAATTAATTGCTGAGATACTATTAATGGTCTTGCTTGCCGCTGACCATCTTTGTTAAAATGGCACAAATTTAATGATAATGATTGTTGATATTCATACTGCTCAATCTAAATCTGACCTTACATGTTTGATACTATCGCGGCTTTTTATGGCGTGTAATGAATTTTGCCTTTCTGCTCACATGTGAAATGTTTTGTGATGAATTAATTGCTGAGATGCTTTTAAATGTCCCTGCTTCTGGCTGGCATAAAACCGCAATGAATCGGCGGTAAAAAATCGGTGCGCTGCTATCCATTCCTGCCTCCTTTTTTTGCGTTTCCTTATCGTACTCTAACGACTGTTTTAGAGATAACAATACAAATTAACCTAGTGTAAAACAAGAAAAACGAAGTATTCCACACTGCTCCTGTTCAAAAGGTGTGTGGGTTCGGTTGAGTCTATGCGAAATTGTTTTTCTGATTTCAACTTATTAAAAAATAACTTTTTATTATCCAAAATATCCCTTACTGGGAATAAAACAAAAACAAATGGAAAGTTGAAATTTATTATGAACGTTAAGAAACATTCTTATGAAACATTCAATATAAAATATAGTTTGAAAGACAGTTTGTTGAATTTTTGTTCGCTTGTTAATATACATTTCTTTAAATCGCCATATGAAACTTAATCATAGACCTTTGGTGACAAAACGTTGATTAAATATTTTACTTGGTATTTTTTTTATTTTGGTGTGAGTTTGCAGCATAATTCTAAGCGATCACAAAAAACCAGGCCTGTTACCGATACTACTAATGATAAGTTAGTCAAACATGCCTTCTATGCACTTTCAACATACGTGAAGGTAGTATGCTGAAAAGTAACATCCCGTAAATAGAGAATGAGTATGCGTCGCTAGATAACATCTTTTTCCTGTCATTGCGTAGGCCATGTTGTCATGACGATTGCAGTCCTGTCTGAAACGTTTGACAAACATAAAACTTAACTTACATGTGAAATACTTTGAAAGATGCTTACTTTGTAGCATCTCGTTTTACACTTCTTGCAAGGGAGTGTTCTTATGGATTGTTGCCTGTCCCCTGAACGGTAAAGGTTAAAATGCTCTTTGTTCATAAAGTGTTCAAGTAAAGAACACAGTAAAATAAAACCTTTTGAACACCCAGGTGCCCTCAAAAAAATAAAAACAAACGAAACACGGGGAGCCATTTCCCATAGTGGTTTTATTTTGTGTTATGTTTCGTCTTCACCTTTGTTCCAACGGAATCCCCTCATTTTGTAACTGCCGACAATTTGAAAAAATATTGTTGCTGCACATACCTTTTTGGGGCATTTGATGAAACTTGGGTGTCACTTGCCCTTTTGGTAAGGGCCATAAGAGGTCCGAACTAAATGAATTAATGGTCTCTAGGGTTCATTTGAGACTGTTGATAAAACCGCCGATATGAATTTCCCCATACAGATGGGCATTCACCGAAGTTGTAATGACCATGCGAAGTGGTCATCGGTGTGTCCTTTATTCACACTTTACGATTCCTCCTTAAAATACAGATCTCACTTAATCTTAAATTGCCACTCTGTTGAATGACTAATAGTGTATACAGAATTGGAAGTGCCTTCTAAGATTTTTCAAAATGTAGCTTGACCTTCAAAGTTCCCGCGTTAACAGTCTGTGGGCTTTTCTATCTTCCTTCAGCAATATTCTCCTTTTACAGACTCAGAGTTCCTGAAAGCCTTGAAACAGCTTGAACACTTTTCGAAACTTTCACAAATTATTATTATTGAACAATTTGAAAGGCCAACTAACTCGAAGTAATAATAATAAATAATTCTAATAATAACAAATTGCATTCACATAATTATAATAAAATAAGAAAGAATAAAAATAATATAATTAATATACACCATGAAATACAGCATAATTCAGATTACTAACAAATCCCATAACATTTAAATATGAGGAAAATAAGTGCGTTTTCAGGGCTCGCTTAAAAACAATGATGGAATCAATGACCTGACCCTCTGTCACCAAATCTATCTTATACGAGGTGAAACTATCTCGTACTATCAGAAGAGGACCGTGGCCTTCACCTAGTACCATCAGAGTTCTGTTCAACACATACAAATTGAGACTAGTAGCGTACCCCAGATACCTTTGACCAAAAAAACTTGAAATCATGCTAAACCAGCCCTTTTTGCCTGCTTAACCCACGAATGTTCACCTCCACCAGTAAATCTGCTCAAAACAACCCACCTTCAACCGGGAGGAAATTTTTTTTTTTCAAAACCGGATTTGCCCCCTCTGACCAAGTGACCTCGTTTACTCCCCTGATTGGACCATCCGTCGAGGTATGACGAAGCCTGTCCGTGGTGGTTTGAAATTTATTTCATGACGCATTTTATAGTTCCCTACAAATAATGGAACTCGACACCTTCCTTTTCCTATTCAGTCTAGAACAACCATAGGTTGCACCTAAGGCTTTAATTTCGAGTGACTGGAGCGTAAGACTACGATGGATTGTCTTTAAAAACTCCTCTACGAATGAGTTAAATTTACTTGATTTTATGTATTTCGCAGCAATGTCCGGATAAGCCCAAGAAAGCCTCGACAGGACGCTTAATTTCGTCATTGGGGTCCATTTTAACCGGGACGGAGTTGGGACAGAGCCAGGTTTATCCACCATACTCTTTTCAGACACTGGACTGTGATGTGTCATGCCAGTTATACCGTAACATGGGACGGGCGAACGGCTTAACGTCCCTCCGAAGGACGGGGTATTATCATGGTTCTTTGCCAAGTCAACTGAACGCATGGAGAGCGAATTCAATTTTCAATCAATATTTTTCTTTTTTTAACTTTTAAATCCAGAATTTAGTAGTACCCGATTAAATCCCATGCAAGTGGTCCCCCGCCAGCCGGGAGTGTGACCGAGGCCTTTAACACCAACCTAATACCACCCTAACTTGTGGACCTCGCTCTCCTTAGTAGAAAGTCTCCGGTCAGACTTTATTTGAATTTATATCTTGCTGGTTTGGGCATCTCACAATCTAAACACAAAATTTGGCCGTCAAATAGACCTGTGGTGCCATGGTAGCATTTTGTATACAAACATTCATGGTAAATTCGCGATTTTTGGTACGACAGGAAGTCTCTAATAGAATATTTGCATAGAGACAGCCCAGGTGTCGAAATACTGGGTGCCGAATATGTTCTTCCTTTTGGCAGTGGCCGAAGTACCCCCGACTACGGCCTAGGAAAAGGAATATAAGGACGCGTGCTGTTTTGGCAATAACGTTGATTTCCTGGACGCAGATCAATAAACGCCCTTCAAAATCAGGTTTTGGCATTTTGTAATAACATGCATGCATGTAATGGTGGAAGTAAAATATGATCTTGTAGCAACATTTGCCATTTGTTAAAAGATCGCAACGACCCCATAAACTTTGTGGCATACTTTCGGTCATTATTTTTCACACAACATCAGTCTGTTTCATCAAACTAAACTACAATTTAAAAGCATTAGTCAAATATTTGGATAAACACCGCATTTCACCACATTTTAATCACTTACAATGAAACATGTAGTCAAAGTTTGATAAACATAGACGTTCATAAATTATTTACATAGCCCTTTACTCCTATTCGCCTATATTTTAAGCATCAACACTGATCAAAGCAGAAAACCATTTTTATGAATAGTTTTGATGTTCATAAACGTGTGGAATCTGAGGCACTGGATTTTTATCTGATTCAACGATTTCACATTTGTAGTACACACTTCATTTCAATAGCAGCATCAACCTGTGACGAAAATTTAATTGCTTGAATAGCAATGGAAGTATTTTAGTGAGTGTGAAGTAATGATTTTATAATTGTTGACATTAAGCAGCAAATTGACAAAGGAAGAACGAACATCAATTATATCTTCTTTTAGAATCGCAGAAGTTTGAGCTACAAAAAGTCAACTGAGCGTTTCCTAACTTGGACCTCTCATAGATTTAGTTCAAAAGCCCAATTAAAAAAGCATAATGTTTGAACCCAACGGGGGCCCGAAGGCCAAGGTCGCGCAGGATTAAAGATTAAAGCATATTAGCACATTTTTGAAGGAGGCGCCCCCATTTTTTCAAAAAATTGTGAGATTTTTTTACACGATTGCATTGGTAACTGGCTAGTAAACTATCCCCTGTGAATGGTTACTCGAAATGTCTATGTGTCACAAACGTATGAATTTTGTACTAGAATAATTATTATCGGGCTCCCCTCATCATCAATCACGGCTGCTGGAAACGGCCTCCCAATGTGAAATAGCCGGGAATAGCGCCATGTAGCGCGTGTCTGCGCTCATCCATTATGTTGTTTAATATTTCAGGCAAGGCCAAGTTAGGTTTATTTGCTCAGGTGGCACTATTTCATCATGGACGTACATAAACGTAGTTTTTAGCAGCTCTTCCGTTAAGTCCATCTGGGATCCTCAATTCTAATTACAAATCGCTTATTTTATTATAAACAACGCATTTTTTTAGCATTCTCGATTCTCGTTCGCAGGGTATAGTTTTCCTAGACAATTACCAACGTAACTGGGGCAAAAAATCAAAGTTTGAAAATTGGGGGCGCTCTTCAAAAAGTGCTAATAGCTTTAATAATCGCGCCAGAGAAGGACCCCGCTCCCCCCAAGGATATAGGGCAACAACACAAGTTTATTGTTTGGCGGGTATGAGCGTAATAAATCCCCACCCACTACCACCATCTTTGTGTGTGTGTGTGCACAACTGTGTGTTGGTGTGTGTTGTGTGTGTGTGTGTGTGTGTGTGTGTGTGTGTGTAAAGGTGTATGGGCAATGCCATGACGAGGGACACACTTAGCCATCAGTTTTTGGCCTAAGAGCTTGTTTATATATAATATATTCAATTAGCCCTGCCACCAAATTAGCCTGAAAATTATGGCGACTGTAGAGAGGCATAATTCAAATGGCCACTATGAAATGTACCAATTATTTTTAGGTAATTTTTTCGAGCGTATCACGCCCACAAGCAAGCAATGACTAACTAGAGCTCCGTATAATTGTTTTAAATTATTACTGGCATCAAGTACACCCAAAAGGTTATAATTATTTACTTTATCAATGTCAAAATGGCAAGTGAAGGAAGCCCAAAATAGTCAGTTAAATGTACTAACTATTGCCTCAGCCCCGCTATCCGTAAACCACAATGCCATCAAGAATCTAAGCAACGTCCAGCATTGAGCTCTCTGACCTGACTGACTTTAAGCTGTGGCATGCGGAGTCGTTTAGCGTTCGATGTTTTCGTATACTGTCCCCACCTTACGGAGCAATCAGTTAGCATTGTATCAGTTTCTCCCTGGCCTGGAACACCGCCTGTGCACAGGCAAGTCACACAAAATGGTCCTCCATCGTCCATGTTATTCTGTACAGGCAACCACTGCAAAAAGCAAAATATCGAAAACAACCAAGCCAGTATTGTTGCTTTATATTATAACAATATCAATTAGATTCGGTTATACACTACCTTAATGCGGCTATACTGACTATGATACATGCTTCTCGTGGCCCTATACCTGGAACACCATTTTTTGTGATATTTATTGGCATGAATGTATTTCGGATTGGTCTCCCCTATCGCCCCTTTGTTTAAACTATTCTAGACTAATAAGGCGTGAAGTTTAGCACCAGAACCCTTAAAGAAGGCCAACAAAAATTGTAATACCTTACTGCATATAGAATTCGCAATTATAGTTGCAACAAGATGGATTAAAATTGTCGGGCAAGATTAAAGCATGCACATTAGTACGCTTCATCACCCTGAAAAGTGAAGTTTTTAACAAGCATAATGCACTATGTTGTTGCCATGTGGGCGACTACTCCCATATACCTGTTTCAATAAAGAAAGCATTTTTACCTGCAGTACAATCCCCAACGCATAGATCAATTGTCGAAAGAAGATAGCAGTGAAACATGACACAAAACGCACCATTCAAATTTACTACATGTAAATAGGATGTTGCTAGTCTTTAGGACTCACCCTTAGAAACCACCTCCCCTTTTATTTTTGCACCAAGTGGATTAGTTGGTTTTTTTGCCCGCAGTAGCCCCTGTTGTGCGAAGTGACTAAAATGTGAAATAAACCGTACGTTATGGAAGGTTAAGCGGACTGAACATTACCTGGCTCATGAAAAAGTTGACTGATCTTGGGGCAAGTCATGATTTCCAGAGTACTACACTACATGACAAACAACCTTCTGTAGTAACATGCCTTTAAGTTGAGTTGTTCTGATTTGTTTTTAATCTGTGGATCACAGAGGAGACCATGCGCGCCCACTTGTTAATTCCGCAAAATACCACGCACCCTTTGGCACGTTAATCCGTCATTTTGCCTATCCGGAAGTTCATGTAAAGCCCGAGACGGCGAAATGTTTGGTCGTATTACCTTTCTTTGGTGATTCTGTGAAAGGCTCGCATACTTGTGTTTGAAATAAGCCAATTAAACTACTTCAGCGCCAAACAAAACACCTCGCTTAGTTATAAGACAACAGACCTTCTTGTATAGCGATATGGTCCTTCAGTATTTGACGGGCTTACCTTTAGAGACACTCCTTCCTCAAAGTAGCTATAATACTCTGTGTGCGTGAGACTGAATTTCACCTGTTTACGTGCACATGACTAAGCAACAATGTTTACGCAATGTTTTGTTTGTGCCTTCCCAACTGCATAAATTACGCATGGAGTGACCGGGAGCGCCGCAATAAAGGTTTGCACGAAACAACCAGTAATTTGTCGTCTCGTTACTGGGTGTTTCCCATAAGATGACACGCCATTTCTGACATACTTTTCTGACACCCGTAACGGAATAATCCACATAAAACCCGTGTGGTTTATTCCGTTAAATGCGCGTTAAGGTTTTCGAATTCATAGGTGTCAGAAACTTATGTCATGGGGAAAGGGTGTCACCTTATGGAAACACCCTCTGTTACTGGCGTCTGAGCTGAACGGGAATTAATTCGGAAACAAGGAAAGATAGCTTAGTGCTTGGCCTCCCGTTGCAATGGGCTAAAGATTAAAATTAAGCACACTTAGTATAATTGATTCAGTTTATTACACTTGATTAATAAAATGGGTGATGACGGACAATTAGGCAAACAAATGATCACTCACCATGAGAATAGCCTCACCATGGCCACTATCAACCAATAACAATGAATTATTACAGTAATATAACTAGATCTGTAGACAGATCTGAACCAAGTCGAAAGTACTCGACGGACGGAGCCTTAATGACATTTTATCCCCCCCATGCCGAGCACAATTTGGTGAAGGGTCTCAGCTGCTTCATATGCAGGAGTCACATGATCATCCAGTTTCGTGGGCAGGAGTAGCCATATTTTGTAAAAATGAAACTTTCGCCCGCCTTTGACCCCAGATCACCTTTGATCGCAATTTCATTAAGTTCCTTTTGTAGAGGATGTCAAACTACACACATACATGATTCACGTGATCAACTATGTAATCTGGAGGAGTAGTGCATGTTATTTGAAGTATTTTGAACTTTGACCCCTAAACCCTGGGTCAAATGTTGGGTCATGATGACTTTTATGTGTACCTCTCATCAGTCCAACAGGAAAAAAATGGGCTGAAAAGATTTTCTATTTGACCTTGTTTTACATTTCACACAGGAAAGGAGTTTGAGACCTAGTGAACCCATATGACCTTTGAACTAAAATGGCATAATTAACTTTTGTAGGGGATATCAAACTGCATCACATAACATGATTCACATGATCATACTATGCAATCTGTAGACGGAGTGTGATTTGAAGTGTAACATAATTTGATGTATTTTGCACCTAATGACCCCTATGATTTGAGTGTAACTCAAATTTGAAGTAATTTCACCTTTCTTATTTGACCCTTATTTTGAATTTTACAACCACTTAAAGGCATTTGGCTCTATCTGTCTGAACTGTCCACTTAGTGGTCTGTCATCTCGAATAGGTCAAGTCGAATGTAAGAGGCACCTTTGACTCAAATTTCATTATAATACTTTTGTAGGGGATGTCACACTTCACTCATCATACTGAGTCCATGAATCAAACTATGTATTGTAGAAGCGAGTCGTGATTTGAAGTGTAACATAATTTGATTATTTTGACCTATCACCCCTAAATCATGCCTAGTATGACAAAGACGAATTTACCTTTTTTGTATTGTGTTGCATCCTACAAGATGACGGCATTAGTTTTGAATTTGAGCTCATTCTAGATTTTTTGGGTCAATGGTTACTGTTGTTTGACCCCTGTACCCCTATCGTGGGCTTTGACACCGGTCTGGTCATGTCAAAAGATTGTGTGTATGTACTGGTCCTTGTCACCATTTTGGTAAATATGGGAATGTTGCATGTCTGTGAAATAGCATGTTGACAGAAAGAAGAAAGGAAAGAAAATAGATCGGTAGGGGACAGATATTGAACACGTCGAGAATAATCAGACATAATTCAGACCGAAGTGACCCTTAATGACATTTAACCTCTGCTGAGCACAACTTTGGTGAAGGATCTTAAACTGCTTCATATGCACGAATCGCGTGAACCAGACCACTTTGCATATAGCAGATATGGTTTATTGAAGATTTTTCACATGAAGACCGGAATTCCACCTTAATGACCTTTGACCCATGCCGAGCACAAGTTTAGCGAAGGTCAAGTTGCTTCATATGCACGAGTCAAGTGACGTACAATGTTATTGAAGGAGTAGCATATTTGTAAAAATGAACTTTTGAAGTTTTGACCCTTGTGACCCCAAATGACCTTAATCAAAATTTGCCAATAAATAACTTTGTAGAGGATCTCAAACTTACACCTCATACATGAGTCATGTGATCATACATGGAATCTGTAGAAGAGTAGTGATTGAAGTGACATAATTGGATGTATTTTGAACTTTGACCCCTAACCATGGTCAAGTGATGGGGTCATAATGGGACTTTTATTGACCTTTCATCAATCCTATAGGAGGGCTAAAAAAGGAGTTTTATTTGACTGTTCTAAATTACACCACAGTAAAGGAGGTTGACTTAGTGGCCCCTAGATGACCTATGATCAAAAGTAATTAAGAAACTTTTGTAGGAGATGTCAAGACACCACATACATGAGCCACGTGATCATATTATGTGAAACTGTAGAAGGATGAGTGATTTGAAGTGTAACATAATTTGATGTTTTGACTATGACCCCTAAATCATGTGTCATATGACCAGTTTCATAATTGACTTTTTTGTAGGGTTGATCAAGTCCTACAGATCGGACAGTATCAGTTTTGAGATTTGAGCTAATTCTAGATTTTTTGCATGGTTACTGGTGTGACCACGGTAACCCTATCGTGGGGCTTTGGGACACCAACGGGTTCATGTCAACAGATTGTGGTATGTACTTGTGCTTTCACCAATTTTGGTCAATCTTGGAATGTTGCATGTCTGTGAAAATAAGCATGTTGACAGAAAGAAGAAAGAAAGAAAATAGATCTGTAGACAGATCTGAACAAAGTCGAGAATAATCAGACATAATCAGACCAGAAGGGCCCATAATGACCTTAACCTAATGCTGAGCACAACTTTGGTTAAGGTTCTAGCTGCGTCACATGCACGAATCGACCCCCGTGACCATGCAAACTTTGCATATACCAGATATGGTTTATTGAAGATTTTTCACATGAAGACCGGAATTCCACCTTAATGCCCGTGGACCCCCATGCCGAGCACAATTTAGCGAAGGGTGACAAGCTGCTTCATTTCCACGAGTCAGTGACGTACATTTATCGAGGAGTGCATATTTTGCTAAAAATGAACTTTTGAAGTTTTGACCCTTGTGACCCCAAATGACTTTCATCAAAATTCAATAAGAAAATTTTGAGAGGATTCAAACTACACCTCATACATGAGTCATGTGATCATACATGTAATTTTTTCTTTTTTTTGTAGAAGGAGTAGTGATTTGAAGTGTAAAATAATTTGATGTATTTTGAACTTTGACCCCTTAACCAATGGGTCAAGTGATGGGGTCTAATTGACTTTTATTGACATTTCATCAACTCCTATAGGAGGCTAAAAGGTGTTTTATTTGACCTTGTTCTAAATTTACCACACAGTAAGGAGGTTGCCCTTAGTGACCTAGAGGACCGATGATCAAAATGTTAATTAAGCCCCACTCACTCCTCGCTCCCCCGTAACCTACCATTATATCTCCACTCCGTATGCACATCCAACCCATCACTTCACCCTAACCCCTTGCAATAAGCCATTCCCCTACTGTATCTTAACCCCTCCCACCCTCACGCGTAACTTTTGTAGAGATGTCAATTCCCCCCACATCCCTGAGCCACGTGATCATACTATGTAAACTGTAGAAGGATGGTGATTGAAGGTAACATAATGGATGTTTTGACCTATGACCCCTAATCATGGTCATATGACGTATAATGACTTTTGTAGTGTGATCAAGTCCTACAAGATGACAGTATCAGTTTTGGAGATTGAGCTAATTCTAGATTTTTTGCATGGTTGAACCCCTTTGCCCTATCGCGACCTTTCATACTATCGGGTCATGTCAAAAAGTTTGGTATGTACGTACTTGTCCTTTGTCCACCAGTTTGGTCAATATGGAATGTGGCATGTCTGAGATATGGGCATGTGACAGAAAGAAGAAGAAAACTAGATCTGTAGACAGATTTGAACACAGTCTCGAGAGTACTCGACCCTAATGACCGCTTACCGACCTTCAAGATTTTGAGAATGTGTAAAAATGTTTAAATGTCAGAACGAACTTTGTGCACATTTCGGCTAATACGAGCATTTTGAAAATGAATGTGACTGTGACCCATTAATGACCTTGAATGACCCATTAATGACCTACATTGATTGTATGAATTTAACATGCATCTATGTAAGTAGCACCGATGTGCTACCTTGCTATGCAGATATGTTTTTTAAAATAGTTGGATACTCAGACGGAATGCCCTCAATTGACCTTTGATTTAAATTTCATTAAGTAAAACTTGTAGGGGATGTCAAAATGCACCACATAATACATGAGTCACGTGATCATACTATGTGTTGTAGAAGGAGTAGTGATGTGAAATTGTAACGTAATTTGAAGTATTTTGACCTTGACCCCTAAACCATGGGTCAAGTGACGGAATTCATGATGACTATATTGCCCGTCATCAAGTCCTACACGATGGGCTAAAAGATTAGCTATTGACAGGTTTTAATTACACAAATAAAGATTTGAACCTTAGTGACCCCGTGACCTTTGATCAAAAATTTCATTCACTTTTGAAGGGATGTCAAACTATACCAATAACAGGAGTCACGTGACCATACTATGTAATTTTGTAGAAGGAGTAGTGATTTGACGTGTAAGTAATTTGATGTATTTTGACCTAGACCCCTAAATCATGCGTAAATGACAAAGTCAGTAATGACGTTTTTTATAGTGTTATCAAGTGCTACAAGATGACAGTATTTAGTTTGAGATTTGAGCTAATTCTAGATTTTTTGCATGTTTAACGTTGTTGAACGCTGTGACACTCTCGTGACCTTTGACCCCAATCTGGTCATGTCAAAAGTTGTGTGTATTCTTGTCCTGTCACCAAGTTTTGTCCAATATGGACAGGTTGCTGTCTGATATTAGCATGTAGAAAGAAAGAAAGAGAAAGAAAGAAAGAAAGAAAGAAGACAGAAAAGAAAGAAAGCAAAAAAAGAAAGAAAGAACACAGAAAGAAAAGAAGAAGAAAGAAGAAAGAAAGCGTACAGAGAAGACACAATCGGTTCCTCTACTGTGTACGAAAGAAACGTTCAAAGAAAGACGCAATCGATTTTCGTCGACTTGTTTAAACCGTACAGAAAAAAGCCACAGTCGAGGTCCTCGACTGTTTATATGCAGGGTGCTGTACTGCTGAGGGAAATTATGATCGTTATGGTTGTAATTAGACCAATTTTAATGATTTTTAAAAAAAAAAAAAAAAAAAAAAAAAATCACACAATTAACACGCAATTAACTTCAGAGCAAAACCAGAATAATGTTGAGACACCACCACAGTATATGTCGATTATTGGTAAGGTAACGACACGTTTGATAGCATATCGAGGCATGTAATTTGCCTTACGCCTACATTATGATAGGACAGAAGCATTTAAATGACAAACATCTGAAATCTGCTTTAAGCGCAAAGTTCGACTCAGTTCCCATTGAGTAGCCCGCAATTATGTCCGTTAAGAAACAGATACCTCGATGCGCGCACAGCGCGAGGTCTTGTGATATTTGTATTCCCAAAGCTTTAAAAGTGTTTTCTTACCATACTGTAGCATATAGGCTGCTGTGGGAAAACCCACCCGCAGTCGACCCGATGCACCTATTCTCCTATATTTGAAGCATTTGAACATCGAAACGTGATAAACCTGAGACTATCCGCTGAATTCGAATATTTTTTAAAAAAAATTCACGGCCCGACTCACGTAATTTTGACATAAGGATGTAAAAAATCAGCGAATAAATTCGCACTATCGGTTGCCCTAACTTCGCCTCTTGCATGCTGAAACATTAGTCTCTTACACAGATCGCAACCACGATACGCGCATCGAGCACATACATTCTACTATACATACTAGCTCAGTCGAACGGAAATTTCTAGTGTCGTACGGTTGTACATGGGAACTTTCTTTCACCAGCAAGGAGATAGAGACTAATTTGTTACTTGTGCTGTGGAATAAATGTACATATGATTTCAATGGCAGATATGAGGGATACCAATGTGATTAAATTTTAACACCAAGTTTTTTTTCAATTAAGAACTACGCTCACTTCGGGCTTCGCCTTCGGAGTTCCCTATGCCAAGAAGGGTTTCCACTACCTAAGAAGGGTAAAAAATGATTTTGTTACCATTGGTAGCACCCATGGAATATACCAAAAGGCATGCTAGAATCAGATGAGTAGCTTTGTCCAGTTAGGGGTCGTACAGGTCATCCTTGGATCTACAATCTGCAGCTGTACCAAACGTTAAATTGCTGTATCATCACTTACTACCAGAGAAACACTGTTTTTCCCTCGCAGTTTAATGCTAGACTGAATGACTTGTGCATCGCTAAAGACTTGATTTTAGCAATAACATCAATATAATAAAAGACTTAATCTTGCTAGATGTCCTTCACCTGTCAATCGGGTGAACTCTTCTTGCAAGAACTACAGTGTGAGTCAATAAAAACCCTACATTCAGAATAAAATAAATTAAAATAGTTTAGAAGAAAGAATTATGTTTTGCTCAAATGTTTGCTTTGGTTTAAAGAGGGCTAAACAGGCTTTCAGAAAAAGTTATTGTGGTGTCATTTGGACACTTAAGGAAGAAGTTATGCCTATTTTCGCTAGAGACGTAAAAAAATTCCCCCTGTTTGGCCGATTTTGAAGCCAAACAAGATGGCTTCGTTTACATAGAGTAACAGGCTTCAGCAGTGATTTGAGTAAAAAAAACTTAACACCAAAAGTATTGTTAAACATAAAGGTGTGAGAAAAAGTTTTGGATTATAAAAATAATATCCGGGTTACAAAAGAAAAATGCTGATAAAAAAATTTTATTTCCCAAAGTAACGAAAGTCAAATAGCTGGTGTAAGACCACATTTTACTTTGGTTCATGCAAGATGCATGTTTAAACCTACCCAACGAAACTTGGGGAGCCACAGTGAACCATAGAAGGTTTTGTATTCCGCTTGAAAAAAACAGTGCGATATTTAAATTTTTAAGTTTTTAATTCCAATTTATTACAGAACACTTCAGTTTTAGTTCTTCTCTCGCATTTAATGGACGTTGAGTATACTATATTTGTGCAAAATAATTACCTTAGAGAGCAAAACAAAATCTCTAAATCTCTGTATGTTCATGACTGAGACATTGATATGTGGTGATTTTCAATCACTGACTCTTTATGATTTGAACAATTGTATTAAAATATTTTGAAGACTTTTATTATAATTATTTACCAATAGTCCGTTTTATTCAAACTGATATGCTTTTTGTTGAGAAGAAATCGATAACACCTGAAATTGCATGGTGGATTGCCTTTGCTATAATATGTTTTGGTATACGTTGGTGTCAGCTCTCCGCATTATATCGCTAAAATCGGCCAAACATACTTTCTGAACCCAAAGTCCCGAAGACAACCAAATAAAAATCTTATGATACCGTTTTATCCCTGTAAACAACGCAAAGCAAACATTTAAAGCAAAATAACGTTTAACCTTTGAAGAAAAATCTTTCTGATGTAGGGTTTTTTTATTGACGCACATGTATATTTCATGTTTGTGTAATGGTTTTCACAGCAGGTTTTTTCCCATGACATCATCACAGTGGAGGAAGAGTTTTTGTTTTAAATACACTATTAAAAGAACTTGTGCAAGAATGTTATTGTGCTATAAAAAACTAATGCACAATTTGTATCATATATAATTTTGATCCTGACTTCCTATAAAATTGTACTTATGTTGATATTTCTGATAATCCTAATTGGTGGTGTGATCACTGTTTTCTTTTTAAAATGTCAATATCTGAACTCCCATTTAGTGATACTTTTGTCGATTTTAAGATGGTCTCCTTAACAGGGTATTTAAGGTAGGTCATATACCAATTCTATCGCAAAATAACGTTTGACCCATCTTTGTGTTTTTTTTCTTAATCAAATTACTTTGCATTTTTATGTGTGTCAGAACTTGGCTGCCTGGATAAATATTGATAAAAATGAAATTGAAATTGATGGTGTAATGTCCAAACCCCATTTTGGAATACTTTTCTTCTTTATTTTTTGGCGTATCGGCACCAAAATCGGGAAGTGACGCCTTTAGGCCCGCGCCATAACCTGTTTTGGCATGGCTGGTAGGCTCACCATGGCGACTCGCATGAAAAGTTTTTTGGACACATCGTCTTTTACTTAACTTCATTTTCTGCGTGATAAGAGAGGAAGGACGTTTAGATAAGAAAGATTACAGCTCATTATATAGTAAGGAACGAGAGAAGTGATAGGTAACTGCAAAACATTAAAGAACATAAGAGTTTATAACTGTGTTATTTGAAGTGTCATTCGACGTGTTTGCATCGCCTTTCAGTCATGTACTTTACACGTGTCAGTGTATCGCTAACGAACTTGAGTAATGATCTTAAAACGTCCTGGTAGGAGGTGGAGTTTGAGTAATAACCTAATCCCACGGATGCGAGAGAGCCCAACCCAGTGATAGTTTACAATGTGGAACACTACCTAATAATATAATCAATATAATACTATCATAATATAATAATCATAATATAGATCATAAATATATATATAATAATAAACCTATCATCCTCATCCCTAATAATATCTAATAATACATCGTCACTCCAATCATACTCATCTCATTCTCATAGCATCTAATATAATATAATAATAATATAATAATATTATAATACTAATCATAATATAATAATAATACTATCTAATAATATATATTGGCTTTTAAAGCGCCTTTTCTACATCTCGCTCACAGCCGCTGTTGCCTATTCTTACTACGAACGCTGGCCGCTCAGGAACGTCACATTCATTCGCTTCAATCTAGGCCGGCATCGTGGTCCAAGCGCACACTCCTATCAGCACTTAATTGTAATATTCGCCCATAACGCTAACCCCGAATATCGCTTGGGTCGACGAAGCAGTGAGGTAAAGTGCCTTGCCCAAGTGCACAACACAATTTTTGGCCACAGCGGGGCCTCTAACCCCCACCTTTGGATCATGATCGGCAGTCAATCCACGGATCCACATGTGGGCCCTACTAGAAAAAATGTGTCCTCCAGGAGGGCCTGAAGAAATATGGGAAGAGTGGAACAAAAAAAAAAAGACCGTTGTCATTTAAAGAAAAATCGCCACAAAAGTTTGTGTAGTTTGTAGGAAAATTTGTGTGACTATTGCGTGTCTGTTACCGAACCTGCAGTATGTGGGGCGCCCTACTGTTGCTTGCAAATTGCCCAAGTACCGACGATGTCGGACTGGATATTTTAATGATCAGATTTATGCATAGAGGACGTTCAATTTAAGACTGGTTGATTTTTACCATATTTGCACTAAGAAGTTATAGTTAGTAGAAAGCAATAGATGTTGCAGTTTATTACTAATGAATAATAGAATAAATAAAGTCAAGTAGACAGCATTAATCCCATACAAGTAACAACATGGCAAGGAAAGCCCGTCCAGAATTATCGAAAATCTGAGGTGCCTATAGATTCTGTAGCATACGAACAAGAGCCCTTTATCCCATGAACCAGCAGTACGAAGGGACAGGTTTGAAGATTTAGATACCTTGCTGGCAAGATTAAGTACAGACACAGTAAATGCAGATGAAAGTTACAAATTAACACAAGCAGGTCTAAAGTATGAAAGAAATCAGTTACATAAGACCTGAGGATAGTGTCTCAGGCGTAGGCCATGAACACAAAGGGAAGCAATTTAAGTGTAACTTCATCTCAGACAACAGAGGTCAGTACAGAAGGCAATGGCTGAGAAGTTCGTTAGAAGCCTGAAGCAAGAATTGGTGAGAACAAAAAATCATATGAAAAGACAAACAACAACTTCAGAGAGAGATTGAAGAAGAGGACAGAGGAAAGATTAGAGAAGGACAATTACGTACAGCTAAATTAAAGGCTGCCCTGCGCAAATAAGAAAATTAAAGGAACAAGAACAAACATTGGACGCCGACAAGAGGAATTGAAGTAGAATTAAAGTTAGAAACTTCACAGAGAGTTACAGAGTGCTTCCACATGATCTCAGTGATAAGTGGAAGCGGTAGAAGTCAAGGAAGTGGGCACAGTTTACGGTCACATGGGACAGAAATCCTCTCTTCTTGTTAGAGTCCTAACTGCATCAGTCAACTCCTCCTCCGAGTGCACCTCAAGAACAAGTTGAGTGCACGACATCAGAATATCAAAAGTCAACAAGCAACTTGATCGTCCCCGATGCAATGCAAGTCAGTATCATAACCGTCATCTGACCTTAGCGATGGTCCGACAGTCAGACCCATGATTGAGAAAAGTTAACAACACAGGTAACATTCAAAGACCCATGATTGATTAGCATGACCAGCATGCACGTTACACAATGGTCGACAGTCAAAGACCCTGATTGAGAAGCGTGAACAACACATGTGCACCGTCAATACCCTGATTGATAAGCATAACCAGCATGCACCGTTAACACATGGTCGACATTCAAAGACCCATGATTGATAAGCATGACCGCATGCACCGTTCACATGGTCGACAGTCAAAGACCCATTGTTGTAGACACGTGAACACACTGGTCGCCAGTCAAAGACCCTATTGATAAGCATGACAACAGCCCTTTACCATGGTCGACGTCAAGGAACCCGTGTAGAGACGCCATACAGCATGCAAAAAACCGTTAGAGCCTCAACACCGCTTGGTCAACAGTCAAAGGACCGTGTTTGAGGGGAAGACATGAACGGTATGCACCGTAAAGCCGCAACAACGCTTGGTCAACAGTCAAGGACCCATGATTGAAGAAGCATGAAACAAACATGCCACCGTTTACACATGTCGACAGTCAAAGGGACCCGTGGTTAGGGACGCATGAAACGGTTATTGCACCGTTAAAGCATCAAACCGCTTGGTCAAAAGTCAAAGACCCGTGGGTGAGACGCATGACAAGTATGCACCGTTAAGCCTAAACAACGCTTGGTCAACAGTCAAGGGACCCGTGAGTGAGAAGCATGAACAACCATGCACCCGTTACACATTGTCGACAGTCAAGACCATTGAGTGATATGCGGAACCCATTAGTGCTGCAGGCAAGAGCCCGAAACCCTCATTTTTCGAGTAACCGGTGACCTAATTTTGAAACAAAGTTGCTCATATATCAAAAATGGAAGCTTGAAATATCAGGAATCCGAAACTGCAGGTGCAAAAAATATAAACGTGACAAGTTGAGTTATTGAGGGGGGGAAAGGACCCTATGAAAAATCACCCAAAATGAAATTGAGACTAGTATGCATCTACTATATAGCTACAACTTACAATGCTTTTGCGTTATTAAGCAGGTGTTTGGTAGTACCTATCATGATTATGTAGTTTGAGCACCATTATTAGCTTCCTATATATAATTTCTAAAATAAGGTAGATCACCGGGGTGGGTTGGGGGGGGGGTAGACTCCACCAAATGGGATAAAGACCCATCTCTCCATGTGATACAGCCTCTGACTGTTTTCTCCCAGTAATTAAATGCTTAACTATATGTAAAAGTGATTCACATATTCCATTCAATTCATCATTTTATTAACATTGCACAAATTTAAAGGAAACCAAAAAACAAATGCCTCCATTACCTGGGGGGAGAGTAGGCATCAAAGTTGGGGGTTATGGAGTGCGTGAAAATGTCTTACGTCATGTGTAAAGCTGGTGATAGGATTAAAGTAACTCGTCAATAGCACTGCTTTACATAGTTATAATAGTATTTTCTCAATTATTGAACTTCGCAGACAGTTAGCTAACAGACCGGGGGTGGGGTTGGGGCATGTTGCACCCCAGAGCTCTTTGACCGGGAAAGAGCTGCCTAAAAAAGCATTGGTCGGTGAGGACATATTGTTCCATTTTGAGCTATTTTGGTGCATTTCGAAAGCAATGGTTGCCCCTATTTCAAGGTAGTAACCCGGAACCCCACCCGGAACCCATTTATTATCCTGCACTTTTGGCCTTGTCTAATGACCCCTCAGTTGTCTCCTTGGGGGATCCCATTAGGTTACCAAAGTGAGTGAAAAACACCTTAGGCATTAAGTGTTAATTGCTGTCTTTTTAGCCAAAAAATACAAGAACAAAAGACCAATAAAGCAAGGAAACAAAAACAAAGCAAACAAAAGATAAACTCTGTTTAAAATTGCATGAACTAACCACGTAATATACTTATTGCGAGGGTGTTACTTTCATATATGACTTAACAGAGGTAAACCTATGGGGAATTGACTTGGTACGTTTTGGACACCAACTGAATAGAAAAATCTTAAAACTTTAATTTGATCCCAAATTTGCCAATCATTTGACGTTTAGGCCATGTACCCCCCCCCCCCCGCCCATTGAGGCCAGGGGTGTTAAAAATAGTCTGGTTAACAGAGGAAAGCATTGGCTCGAAGGCAATTAGGCTAAAAAGTTATAAATCTGGAGATCAATTTTCAGCCCGGGGGGTTCTTAGGGAAAAAGGGGGTACGGGGAATTGTATAATTTTACTAAAAAAAATAAAAAACGTATAATTAATATGGGATAATCCTCTGGCGCGTGTTAATGCCCAAAAGCTTTTGCTAAAAAGATTCGGGCGTACTTTTTGTCCGCGTCATTTAAGCGAAAAAATGGTTGAAGGTACTATACGGAGTGTTAAAAATATTATGCCAGTATGGCTCTGAAACTATGTTTTTGTAATGAACTAGTTCAATTGCCATTGTTTTAGCTGAAAAAAACCGCATGGAAAATCCGCTATTCCTACGTTTTTAGCCCAAATTGGATTTCGTCTATTTTCTGTGGAAAAAATGCCAATTTTGCGATTCGTGGATTTATGACGTCAGGGTTACGCCATTTTATAGTATGTTGGAAACTTGTTTTGGTAGCCAGGGCAAGAAGGGGACTATACTATGCAATGTTATAAGGCATCGGATGCTTTATAACTCCCATGGGGTTGTAACCCCCCACCATACCAAAAATGAAAAGGTTGGAAATGACGAGGGTTCAAGTTAAAACTCAAACATAAACCATAGAAACAAAAGGATTGCGCTGTAGGGGGATAAATTTACTTAAACTAATAATTTCTCAGCTATAAAAGAGTCACGCCGCAGGCCTATTTTACTTTCAGCTAAGAAAGATGCGCCTCGGCCTATAAATTTAATGAACTAAACCATTCTTAGGTATAGATGATTGTGCACCGGATATGATTTACTGAACTACTCTTCTTAGCTAAAAGAAAGTAGTCAGGACTAGGCTGAAATATAACTAATCATTTCTTAGGTAAGGGCGGATTCGCCAGTACGGACATTACGAACTTATCATTTCTAAGCAGGAGGGTTGCGCCGCAGGCCTATAAATTTATGAAATCATCATTGCTTAGCCTTAAAGGATTGGCAGCCGGTCTCTAATTTACTGACTTATTCTTAGGAAAGAGGATTGAGCTGCAGGCCTATAATACTGAATTTAATCATTTTTTAAGAAGGTTCTCCGCGGGCCTATAAATTTACAGATATAATTTTAGAAAGCTTACGCCACAGGCTAATGGATTTATTGATGGACTCTAAATAAATTTATACGTCGTAGGCCTATAAATTTAGTGAACAATCATTTCTTAGATAAGAGGGCTGCGCTGCAGGCCGATAATTAATCATTTCTTAAGCCAGGGGTTGCGCCGTTGGTCATCAATTTTTTTAACTAGTCAATTTTAATAGCTGGGTTGACGCAGGCGTTTCATAGGCTAAAATAGGAAATAGTAAAAAAAAAAAATAAGAAGCCCTGGAACGAAGGCAGGGCTTGAAGAAAGCGGGCATTTAGATTTCACCAGAAGGCCTATAATTTACTTAAACTAATCATTTAGTAAAAAGGTTCACCCGCGGCGTATGAATTATCGATGGCCTATATTTTACTGAAACTACTCATTTCTGGCTAAAGGAATTTGCACATGCGCAAAGGCCCATATTACTTCTTATTGACCCAATAAAAGCCCTGAAAGAGGGAAGACTGAAGAATAAGGGAAAATTATGGAGTAAATCATTTTTATATGAAGATGCGCATCAGGCCTATAAATTTGGGCTACAGGCTATACCATTAAGTCACCTAGTGGTCTCTGTATTTCGGGTTAGGAAAAGTCCAGTTATCTAACCCTACCCAGTGGCGCAACAAGGCATTGGTGGGCGGGGGGGGGAGCAGAAGAGGTGCCGAGGCATATGGAGGGGCTTAATTTGTGAATCATGTGGGGGTGGCAAGGGTATGCGCAGAGGGATGACCCCCACCCGTGGTTAAACCCTGCCCTGAAGTATCATAAGAGAGAGAGGGACTATGAGGTTGCCAACCGTGGACCGTCATCGCTTGACACGATGTTCACAGATGTATAGTTAAAATATCTCGGGTTTATCCCTCCCACAACCCGCCCCCCCCCCACACACACACCGTACACCCACACACACCATTACACACACACACAATCACACACCCACAATCACACTGCTCCTGGAATAATAATTTCTGATCACTATTTCAAATGGGCATGTATTCATAAAATTTTCATACTGGAAAAATAGGGGGTAAACTTTGGAACCCCCATAACTTAATTGTACAAGTTTTTAATTTTTGGCATCATGCATTCAGGGACTCCTGGGACCTCTAGCTACATTTGATATCACAACCTTTGTTCAAATTAGGTCACCACCCCTATCGAAAAAAGTTGGGACTCTGCTGCAGCACGAAACACCCCCTTAGAGTTATCATCGCATGATTCAACGGGACAAGTGTCTTTAAGGGAAATGTTGACCAGTTCTTAGTGTGTACCGACTCCTCAAATCAATAATGGTCACAACAGATGGAATGAAGCAACGATCAACAATATTCACTGACTAACCTCACGATGTTGTTGATAAAACCAAGGAACCGTATGAATGGATTAAAATGGACCAAACAAACAAATGAAGATCCTGGAAAATCAATATTGAATAAACTGGTAAATTACAGCGCCAACGCCTCGACCAGCACCCGGAAATGGAATATTTTGATGGGGGAACTGAGTGACAGCATTTTCGATATTTTTAAAGACCTTCAAGTTGGGTGGTGGAGAGTAACACCTCAGACCCATGCCAGGAGGACTAGAAGCACTACTAAAGTACACACGAGGAGAAAAGCCAAAGAATAATAAAGGATTGTATCTGATGATTCCCCAAAGGAGGCTATAAAAGGGGTATAGAACTACTGAAAAGCCAAACTATAGTAATACAGCGCTGTTAGCTACCGCATATAAGAAAAAGGCTGATACATGGCCACAGATACGTGCATGCAGGTTCAAGTAGTGCCTAAGAAGACTTATTCTGTTTTTCTTGACAGGATTTCTTACTCAAAGGCAGGTACCCCTAGTTGCAAGGACCTGGATGGATTTGATTTCTTGAAAACACGATAGCCACGTAATTACCGATACCTATTCAACACCAATGGATTAAGAGAGTTTGGAAAGTGTCGGATAAAGAAAAAGAGCTCCAAAAAACTAGATGACTTTGTCTAGTTTGTGATCAACAATCCAAGAGATGTCATGATCCTAGGATAGCAGGATTAGGTTATCAGAAACGTGAAGGAGAAAAAAGCCGTTTACAAGCATGATAAGGTAATGAGCGAGACTAGCATTTGCCACCTCTGTCCAGAGAGAGTCAAGTAATGGGAAGACGCAAACAGAAAAACAAACCCAACTTATCAACACCAATGGAGATCAAAGCATGCTACTATTGTGGCCCCGACACCAAGCATCCATACTGAAGTGCAGGAAAATTGGTGGCATTGGAACCAAAGAAAACAAAGTGAGATATGCCGCAGTAAGGGTTTGTGTTTTGGTTGTTCCTAACCCAGGACACACAAGAGACGATGTCGGAAAGTTGGAATTGTTACCACATGCAAAGGCAACACCCTACGACATTCCCTGATCCTAGTGGATAAACTAGAACTTCACACAGAAGCAGGCCCAATAAAGAGGACCCCAAAGTAACTACAGGTTGTGTAGGAATGACAACATGACCGAAGATGACTGTCATGCCATTTAGTAAGCTGTAAAGCCATGCGACGGTGTTGGCGACGTATGCGGTTCAGCTTGACAGCGGTTGTTGGAGCAGTGTTTGCCAAACACAATAATTAAACAACCATTTGCTGTCGAACCAGAAATACAAATTGCTGTTGAAACCTTGAATAAGGAAGAGATACTAGAAACACAACCAGTCCTACAAACACATTACAAGTTGGAAGCATGGGATTGTAAACATTCGTTGATTTGCCATCAGTGTACCAGAAGGACACAATACCCGTGACTGTAGAAGATGCATCGCAAAACAACAGACTTGACAAATGAACCACATGTCTCTATCACTAAATTCCAGATCTAATGGAATACAAGACAGCATACCAAATTCCTGATGATAGGTAACCAAGGTGCCAGCAACCTCACCTCTTGAATACAAAGACAGGTGCATTAGGAAGCCTACGCATTTTAATAAATCGCCCGCTGGTTTGGTTTGATCTATGGCTACCAGAGAAGAGTGTGGATGCAGTTTTCATTGTCCAGCCCATTTCATGTCAAATATCATATGAACCAATGTACTAGGGGCCCAAGAAAGACTGGAAGCCAAATGAGGTGTTATTAACATGGAGTTTAATGATGTTTAAGTGATACGTACTTTATACCCATCTAAAGAAGACCAGCAGTTTCATGAAATTATGGATTAAAACTGTAGAAATCAGAATGGCCACGACCGCTACCATTACCATTCCACAGTACCCTATCAAGATGCCTAATAATGAGTCACAGCATATATGTAATGCAAACCACCTGAGAAAGAGATAAGCAAAGGACGACGGCTCCTGAAGAGTACAAGACAGGCCCTTCATGAACAAGTGGAATCTAGAGGCTATGCAGAAAGAGTACTACAGAACAAATTCAGAGAATGATGGGAAGGTATGGTAAATACCGCATCATGCAGTGAAACACCCACAAAAAGCAATCTATCAGAGTTGTCTTCACTTGCACTGCATCCTATCAACGGCAGATCCCTAAACAATGAACTGTTGCAGGGCCCAGACATGAAAATCACCTTCATGGTATATTGCAGAGATGGCGTGAAGACAGTAATAAGCAATCTCTTGGCTGACATCAGATCTATGTTTGTTCATGTACTGTTCCACATGATGAATGGATACATGTTACGATATCTATGGTGGCCACAGGGAGACATCGCAAGGACCCAGTTTCTATCGCTTACCGTTCATGTATTTGGTGCCATCTCCTCACCCAGTTGTGCAAACTACGCTCTGCAGAAAAGGTGCACTGATGCCAAAGACCAGAATCACGGAGCCGTAAACAAGATGATTTATGTGGTGACTTGTCAAGTCCGTATACCACAGAGAGAAAGCTCTGAAGTTGGTGGATGGTCTGAAAGAAGTGTAGCCATAGAGGGTTCAACCTGACAAAATGGGTCAGCAATAATAGAGAAGTTGTTGAGACTCATTCCAGTAGAGTATAGGCGAAGGGAGCCAAAGTACCTCAATGTCATTAACAATCTTCCCGAGTCAAGACTCCTTGTGGTGTTCTGTTGATGCAGAGTATGATCCAGTGGTATTTCGTGTGAAAGATGTAGCCCCCAAATCCCACAAAAGAACATACTGAGCCAAATCAGTCAAGTGTATGTCCATTGGATGATGCACCCATTCATAGCTTGAATTCCAAGAAGATCTCCAAATCTGTTGCAAAGAAGAAGATAGGTTGGGATGATAAATACCTGAAAGCACAACGCAAGTGGAACAGATTGTTCCAAGACCTCCAACGACTAGAAATTTAAGATGGAGAAGATGTTTATCACAAAGCATTTGGCAGAAGAACCAACAGGCAACCTTCACCATTTCGTCGCAGATCAAGTCAAGATGGCTATGCATAGTGACCCTACTTAAGGCTAGTGAATGACAGGGAAATGGTCCACACTGCATTATGTGACTGGAAAGGCCCGTGTCGCACCTCCTCAAAAACCGCACACCATATAAAAATGGAGTTGACAGCACGACAACATTATCAAGCATGATACTGCTAACGAAAGAGCTTCCTATGTCCCAGTGATAGCACAACTTTGGACGATAGCCAACCAGACAGTCTTAAGTACATAGCAATCCACAAGCAAGATACCCTGTGTTTGTCGGCAATAGAGTGGCTGTCATTCATGATGGTTCTAATATCCACCAGTGACATATATCCCCAGAACTCAATCCGCTGACTATGCTTCCTAGTTGAGTGGTTGAAGATTAGTCACCAAAAGACGAATGGTTGAAGGGACCTGGATTCCTCCTAGATAATCAGAAGAAAAAAACCTGGCCAGACTTCAGTCAGAACACCTCAGAAGACAAGGTATGGTGAAGTTAGAGAACCAGTGGAAGAAAGCGATCAGGTGTTAGTAAATGCAACTTCAAGTTTGGAAAAGAAAGATCCATTGAATCTACTTCTGGAACACTTCTCTGATTGGGTGAATTTAAAGAGAGCATAGCCTGGTGGCTTATGGTGAAGATATGCTTCTAACAAAGTTCAAGTGTGAAAAGTTTGCGCTTGAGTCAAAGGCTCTGACACCAAATTAGAATCCAGCAGCTGAAATGTCACCCTCCAAAGGGTGCGGCAGAATCATTGTTTCCAAGAACACTGAAAGACACTGAAGCAGTTGAAAACCAAACCTAACAAAGACCTAGTAGTGGAGGGATCTAGGTCCCAAGGTCCAACCAGCAAAGCGTTACCCCGCACTACGACAAGGTTTTGACACTTGGTAGTTAGTATGGATGGACCCTCTATATCAACGCTAGGTAGTAGTACGTCAATTGTGGTTCACTTTTTTTCAATAGGGGACAATTAAAGTTTACAACAGGGGTCAACTTTTAAAATGCTCAATCATGTTGAAATTGGTTATGCATATTGTCCGTCTACGTCATAAGGGATTTCCAAAAATGTATATTTTGTACCAACGATTGACCAATGGTTTTTGGAGTTTATAGAGGGTAAACAATGGCTAAATGGTAAAGAAGGTCAATTTCCTATTTGTACAGGGGTCAAAATGGAAGTAGCTCCAATTTTGTTTGAAATGATAGAAGTTTTCATCTAGCTTAAGGTCAAAATAAGGAAAGGTTTGTACCATCTGCAATGCATATTACCATGGTTATGGGACAAAATAGGTCATAGTCAACATAACCCAATTAGTGTTGACCTTCTTTTAAAAACCCTTATCTCTTAGTAAGTGCATTTAATACAGTAGATACAAACTATAAAACGATTTTATATGAGTCCCTCTAACCTCGACAAAAACTTGCAAGTTATTTAAAATATAATCAGATTACTTTTAATGTTGACCCCCGTGTACAAATTGAAATGCCTTTTTTTACCATTTTAGCCATTTTACCTTATAACTCCAAAACCAATGGTCCGGTAGGGTGGATCAACCTAATACATTTTTTTGAAGCCTTATGATTAGATGGACAATATTGGCAATACATTTCAACAATGATGGGGCAATTTTAAAAGTTTGAACCCCTGTGTAAACTTAAATTGGCCCCTATTGAAACAGTGATACACAATTTGAGAGTACTACCTAAAAAAAAAAAAAAAAATCCCCTACCTAGCATTGATTAGAGGGTCCATACCAACTACCCAAGGTGTCAAACCTTTTCTGTAGGAGGGTAAACGAACTCTTAAATAAGTGCCCGATGATATTCTGTGCTCCTCCTCTATAGGCACAAACAAGACAGGAACAAAGATAATGAGTGAAGCCTTGCCAAGAACAAGGAATTGGGACAAGCAGCGATTTATCCAACCTGATTCCACAACTGAGAGACGCCTACTTATAGGGTTGGGTGGTAGATTGGTGGATTGTCCGATATAACGAACATGCGAAGCACCAGATTATCCTTCCACGGCACCGCCAACGTGGTAGAATTTGATAATTAGGCCCACCCACAAGCATGTATCACCAAGGAAGAACCATATTGGGGTGCAAAACTTCGAAACGATATTGTGGTAATCAGGCAGTGGGTAACCTGAAGATTTAGTGAGAAAGTGGTGTCATATCAAAAAGCTAATGCCCGTATCAAGTAGTCATATGATGGCATACTTTACCTTGCTCAAAGCCAGAGTAAAAGCTGAAGATCCGCCATTCAGCATACTGGAATGGATTACTTCGGCCCTTTTGAGATAAAGCAGGGAAGGGTAGAAACGATATGTGGTGTGTCACTGTAATGTCCAAGTAGAGTCCATACCTATGACGTTGCGCTGAAGTCTGGATACAACTCATGTGTAAATGCTATACGCCGGTTTATTGCAAGAAGGGGCCCAGTGAAAGAAAATGCTTACTTCAGATATGGAACTAACCTTTGTTGGAGCAAGTAATGAACTTCGTCAAGCACTTATTGAGTGAAAGAAGATGATATCCAGAACTTTGCAACAGCTCATGACATGGTTTGGAAATTCAATGTACCCGCTGCTTCTCCCGATGGAGGCGTGTGGGGAGCGCCCAGGTGAGAACTATAGGAAAATATTACAGCAATGTGACAGAACAACATGTGACAGGTGCTAGAAAATGAAGAGCAGCTAAGCACGCCTGCTATCGAGGTGGAAAATACAATACACAGCCGCCACTGACAACTAGCGTCAGATGATCCTGATGATCTTATCCCATAACTCCGAATCACCTGTTGCAACTGAAAACAGCCCAAGATGTATCCACCCAGGAAGTTCCCTAGAGCAAGATCAGTATGCAAGGCGTCGTTGGAGACAGGTCCAATACCTTGCTGATACGTTTTGGAAACGTTGGGACCAAAGAGTATCTCCCACATTACAAAGGCTAACAAAATGGCATGCGACCTCAACGGAACTTGCAACAAGGAGATATTTTTACAGTGTTGACAATGACCGCACTGCACCAAGAAACTCTTGGACATGGGCCGAGTACAGAAGTACATAGGGACAATTTGAGTAGAAGTAGAACATTGTATATCAAAGAAGTGAGCCAATTTTTGAATTGACTCACACCAGTGAACTATTAAGATACTGAATAACTATGTATTCAACGGAATGTCCTTATAAACAATCTATATGGTCATGAAGGCCAAGGGGGGGGGGGGGGGTGGGTGATCAACAAGATTTTAAGTGGAAATTGGTTCCTAAGAAGTTGCCCAGATCACTGACAGTGTGCCATGCCAGCAACAGTTTTTAACAGCATTGAACGTGTCGTCCAAAGATATATGGTTCACCCTTCAAAGAACACTGTGAACGTGGCAACCTCAAGCAAATGTTTAGAAAAAGCGACAAGTTAATTTTATGTACGACCAGCAACAGTTTGAAACAGCAGTTACGCCTATTACTGTTCATTTTGATAGAACTGGGACAGTGTGCTCTGGCAAGTGATGCGCCAACCTGTAATGAACATTTTCTTGTGTACTCTCCTGTGGTGTGACTATAGAAGCCAAGCACAAGAACTGTTATTACATTGTATATAGGTGGAGCAACCATATAAACATGGTACCAAACTATTCCGCAGTCACAATGTTTGACTGCCACACGATTGACTTTGAGAAATGCTGTGTGGCCCATACATGGTAGTGAACTATTCAGCATCTGCTTTTGACTGCCACGGTTGAATTTGAAACATACTGTTGCGCCATAATAACATGTACTCTGAACCTATTCAGCGTCTGACATGTTGACTGCCATCATGATTGACTTTGAGAACATGACTGTGTGCCTAATGCTGGAATGGAACTATTCTGCAGTCAAGGATACATGTATGGCTGCTACTTTTTAAGCAAATCCCAAGTCAACATGGAGCAGTTTTTTATCATCAGTCTGCATGTTTGATGTTGAACTGAATCAATAATTAATCTGAACTTGTGCATCCTGAAGCTGATAAGATAATTTGTGATTTTAAGAAAACTTGGCATTGATTCAGAGAACAGTGTTATATTGTGTTTGGTTGCAATTTTAGCATACCAAACATGGCACCCTTTTGAAATCCAAAAGTAGTATTGGCGCGTGAAATGTTCTCTGTATGTGTTAGGTTTTAATGATTAAGCCAAAGTATATAAGTTTTTCTGAATGTTAAAAGAAATCAATTTTCAAATTTGGTTTTGGCAATGGGTTAGCAATTGAACAAAAATGTGCTTAACTCCAGCAGTTTGCTAAAGTGCCTGTCAATTGTATAATTCTGTTATGTGAGATTGGCTATTTCACCCAAACAAACACATAAAGGTGTGATTTAAATGTAAGTTTCAGCAAGTGATTTAAGCAGCATTTATGCTTAAAAGAGTTATAGCATTTAAAGTTTTGAAAGTGTTTTGAAAAGTGTGTCATTGAAAGGAGCACATAGTAGTTTTGGGACATTTGGAAGTAATTTTTTTAAAGACCTCATAGTGTTTGCTAAATCAGCAAGTCGAAAAAATCATCAAAATCAGATTTTGCTGTATGACAGTACAGGTATCCTAAACATACCCTGCAAATGAAAAGACTCAGAAGCAAACCTACTACGGACAGAATCGTAGATTGAGTCATTACTGTCCAACGGACCTTACTACAACACTAATTGAATGGAGAATCGTCAATCTTGGAACACTGCCGTTTTCTCCCTTTTCTGTCATTTCTAACAGTGGAAAAGGTACTTTTGAGATTCTACAGACTTATCCTTCACTTTGAAGCTAGTTCCTAGCCGTTAAAATATTTTCAATCACTGATAGTGTCTTAATCGCCCAAATTTTGCGATTGGGGGGGGGGAGGAAGTCCAACCCCATTTTAAACTTTTCTTTATTTTGCGTATCTCTCAAAATCGGGAATTGACCCTTAAGGCCCGAGCCATATCCTGTTGCATGCTTGGTAGGCCTCAACATGGCGACTGGCATGAAACAGTTTGGTGGACAAATCGTCTTTACCTACTTCATTTTCTCTGCGTGATAAAGAGGAAGGGCGTCTTAGATAGAAAAATTACTACACTCAATAATAAGTAAGGCTGAGAGAAGTGATAGTTTAACTGCAAAACATTAAAGAACAAAGAGTTTATAACCGTGTTATTTGAAGTGTCATTCGACGTGTTTGCATCGCCTTTCAGTCATGTACCTTTACACGTGTCAGTGTGACCCGCGAACTTGGGTATGATCTTAAAACGTCCCGGTAGAAGGTGGAGTTTGAGTAATAACCTAATCCCCACGGATCCGAAAGACCCAAACCAAGTGTAGTTTAATGTGGAACCTACAGATGTTTATGACACTTGTAGACTAGACAGAAAATGCGCTTATCCTGATGAACGGGGTGCCCCTTTGTTTTTGTTATATTAAAAATAATACAGTTTTGTTTTTGCTAAAGCGCATCTTTTGTCAACACATAAACAATTTTATCGAAGGTTGAGCGTCACGCTCTCCTGGCAACATGTGCCGTCTTTGTTTGGGTCACCTGTTGTGCGCAACCACCCCGGCTTTTTCAGGTTTCGCGGGCTTGCCAGTTCCCTTTCGCATGCTTGTCATCTCCTCCTTCATTCAGCCTCTTGTTTTCCATCCGAGTTTGTCGGGTTTTGTGGGGTAGCTGAAAAACAATGTATTTTATACATCTGCGTCATAGCAATTTTCACTGTGGACTTAGATTCAAATATTTATTGAATCATCAACGAGTTATTATAACTACACAGCAGTAATTCGTTGGTACCATACTACAGAACATGGTACCTTCTCGTGGACTGTGTTTTGTGTATTATTTGGAATATTTATTCTTCACAGGGCAGACGTAAGGGAAAACTAAAATTAAAGCTTCCGAGACGAATTCACCTGAATCGCGTCAAAGCTATCCACGTCCGGACAGTTTCGGGCGAAGTGCATCGCCACCAAACGTCGACTAGACTCAATCAAGGGCGTTAGAGAGCCCTAACAACTGATAATAAATTCACAGAGTCTAGTAATGGTTGCGCAAGATTCATGTTCGTCAGTGTGCGGAATAGTCAAAATTCGTCCTCAGGATCCGGATGCGATTCAGGTGTTAAGCACGGAGTACGTTAGCGGTGTTTCACCTAATACAACAAGCCAAGGAATTATGCATGCAGGTTCAGTCGTCATCTTCGCAAATTCGGCAGTGTCACATCGTAGTACCGACCAGTGAGTGAGATAATGGAACTGAAACGCGCATTTATCTGTCGCGGTGATCCATCCAACAACAGCGGCACAAGGTGGTTGCAAGTTGTCTGTATCGGACTATCGGACAAGTCGGCTTGGGACAATATACTCATTCTTCCATTTACTAAGTACACCTATGCATCTAGTTCAAAAGCCCCATCTCAAGTTTTGCATCGCCCAGCCAGAATGGGGGCAAACTTCTGTGCAGCAGAATTCGACAGTTTTGGTCGGGACAATCACAATCGGGACAAGGATTTATCCCTATTTTTACAAGTCGTTCCTTGCTAGCGCCAGCTCAAGGATTTTCACCAGCCAATGCAGCCAGAGTGGCGGCAAATCTTCTGTGAACAGAATTCGGGGCGTTTTTGTGAAATACATCCAAGCGGGACAAGGAGTAACTCTGTTTTTTTGCTCCAATACGAACAATACCTATCATGCCTTTCGCCCAGTTCAATCAAGGTGTGACCGCACAATTGTTTGGTGAATGAGCCATTCGGCGTGAATGCGCTTTCAAGTTCAGCAACGACACAGCACACAGCATTTCCTTCAATGACAGCCAGTATTGTCATCGAGTGACCAAGTTGTGTTTTCGCAGAGGGCTCCTACAGTACCACTTGTTGCAGATACATGGGTTGAGCGGTCCAGCGGTTGAGATTAGGCCCATAATGCTAATCCGTTAGATTCATTAATGCTTCAATTGCTAATAGTAATTCAGTAGATTTTAAACCTTTGAATACTGTGGGTCCCGAGGATCAATTATTACATAATAACATACCCTTTATTCTGGTTGTGTTCGCCCCTTGGTTCTGAATTGCCGCTGAGCATTAGACAAAAGATTGTTCGTGGGGAGTTTTGTGATTATTTTTGGCCCCCTCCGACGAATCAGAGGTCTCTTTATCAAACCCTCATGCAGGTTATGCGCTATCTGTCCAAGGCGAACCGGTCAAATAATTTGTCGGACCAAAGGGTGACGCTGAAAATTACCTCAATACATGCATGACATCAGCCTTTTTTTATTTTTCCGGCTGTTTTCCCTTGAATGCTTATCCTCATAGGACGCAAGAGCCTTGAAATTGGTCATGTGTTCGGACGCGCTTCTCGTTTTGCAGGATGTGGGGTGGAGAGACTATGACTTGCAATTCAGGTTGCGGCAACTTTTAATCAAATATTGTCATGGTCTCTGATAGACGGCGAGCTGTGGGCGCTATATATTGCAGGCTCACCTAGATAGGCGCTTTTCCGGTCGGAGGTTAGAGTTCCGAGGGTTTTGTATGTCGAATTCAATTCTTTCAAATCAGACCTCGCGGTAGTGGCTAGACCGGGGGGTTCGTTTCCTCCAAAAACCTGCTTCAAGGCTCTGCATCCCCTTCAATACTGGGTTTCATGCAAACCGTGCAGTTCACTTTCCTCACAAATGCGCAAAATGCGGTGCAAGTGACCACGGTGCCAAGTCATGCATTAAAAGTTCAGCTAACCAGGCTATTCCAACAGCTAACCTGTAAGGTCATTGTTTGCTGGTTCCTGCAGGATGTTAAATTCTGCTCCGGTCCTTTGCGGCGCAACGTGCATCCTAAGCTTTGTCCTGGCCCCCGTTATGCGTTTGTTTCATAGCCTTACACCGCATAATTGGATGTTTTATTGCCATTATTAGATTTTATCCTGACAGAATGTCAGCATCTCTGCTTCGCGACAGCTTTTCTTTTGGATTTAAACTTGTGTATTCAGGTCCTCGCGTGGCGCCGATGCTCCAAATTTGAAATCGGTGTTTACCTGATCCCGGTTTAGCGCGTCAAAACGATTTAAACGGAATTGTTTTAAACAGCAGCGCAGGCCCCTTTTCAGTGTAGCCTATATTAACCTCATGGTGCATCCGATAGGTTTGGTTTCCGAAGGCAGAGAAGGGGAAGTTCAGGTTGATACAACATCTTTCGTACCCACATGGCTCATCGTTTAAATGACGGTTAAAAGATAGGGATTACTGGCTAGTGCAATATTCGTCTTTTGATAATGCGTTTGTTAGGTAGAGGGTTTGTTAGAGTAGGCTGGGCGCACACATTCAAAAGCAATATCGAATCTCTGCTTTCCGGTTACTACCGGTTTCACCCAGATGATTTTTAACTTTGGGGATTAAGGTGGAGAATGATTACTTTGTATACAAGGCTTTACCAATGGGTGCTTCTTGTTCACCAGCGCTTTTGAAATATTTTCTACTTTTTGGAATTGGCAGTCAGCGTGAAGCTCATTCAAGTAGTTTATAGGCCCCTGCAGTCCGCTGATGACTTTCTCCTCGTAGGAAATAGTGATGTTTCTATCCGTTTGCGTGTCAGCGTTTAGTCAGATGTTTTTGAGGTCGTCTTTAGCACTTTTTTGCATGTTCCTTTGGCTCGTGATAAATCTGTGCCACCGACGTGCAGATAACGTAATTTGGGCTTGAAATTGACTCAATCAGTTACAATTGCATTCCGAGAGGAGAAATTGCTGAGTGTTATTTCTAAAGTACAGAATGCATTGCGTGTTAAGAGTTTGAGCTTACGTGATTGATCTCTTGGTAGCTCTTTGTCTTTTGTCGTAGGCAGTAACTCCGGGTAGAGCCTTTCTGAGAAGATTAATCGATTTAACTTGTGGATCACATAACCACGGCATCAATTTAAAATTTCTCCAAGGTGCAAAACAGGATCTAAGCATGTGGCTCAATGCCTGCAGATTATAAAACGGTCGTACCTTATACCTGATCAGTCGTGGTCGGAAGATACTATCTTCAACTGTTTACGACCAGTGTGTAATGGCTTTGGGTTGTTATTTTTAGCCGGGACGTGGTTTCAGGCTAGTGGCCCCCAGTTCGGTTGTCTGAAAAGCATTCCACGCATGGATGGAAGTTCTTCCCCCTCCTTGTTGCGGGTCGGAGGGGCAGGCTGTTTAGGATTTGGTAAAAGGATTCTATTGTAGGGTCTGACAACGCAGCTGTGGTGTCAATCATAAACAAGCAGTCCTCAAATGTCCCAATAATATTAAGTCTTTGGTTCGCGAATTTGTATTGGGTTTGGCTTAAAATTCACATTGTCCTGTTCATGCAGGCATATTGATGGTAGTTACGAATATATGGCAGACGCTTGTCCTCAGCTTTCAGATGGTACGCTTTTGGGAATTGGCACCAGATGCACTGAAGGTAGCAGCCACCAGTTCCGACTATCTTTGGGAGCTCTAGCTATAGTTGAGCGCAAAAGCTACTGAGCAGTTCCCTTGCTTCAAACACCCGTTCAGCATATAGGAGCGCAGTTACCGTCTTTTGGGATTTTTTTGAAAAATTTGGTTTATCAAATGCAGGCCCGCCACTTATCAGCAAATTTTGGCGTTAGTGCTTTTAGTCCATCCATAATTGCAGCCCGGCTTCTTTCGATTGCCTCCCGTGTCCTCATCTATTTGCCTGTAGCATAAGGTTACTGGTTTTCGGCCTGACCAAAGACTGCCACTTTTTTGGTCAGAAACTTCTGGATGTTGGTCCGTCGTTCATGTGTTCGTACCTGATGTTCGCCTTCCAATACTGTCACGATTCTCTCTTCGTCTCGTCGTGGGAGCTGCTGAATTTCGATTTGCCAGTCATTTTATGAAGTGGCTCTTTTCAGAGGCAGCCTTTTTGTTGGCGTTTTTGGGTTCTTTACGTGTTGGCAATTTAACTGTCCCATCAAAAAAGGGGGATTTTCTCTCGCCAATTGCTCTTGATGATGTTACGCTGGAGGGCACCAGTTGCTGTTTTAGTATTGAGTTAGGATCCTGTCCTCAAACTGATCAGAGGGGTAAGTCAGTCTTTTTGCGACTAGTTAAGTCGTGCGTGCAAAACCATTTGCCCAGTTACTGCCATTGTGCGAGTTTTTGAACATTCGTTCATCGGCTAATGGGCCCTATTATTCATTTTTGTGGTGACCCCGCTACCCTCACCTCAATTCCGTTGCGTGCTGCGTAAAGGCAATTTTTTTTTTTTTTTTTAGAATGCTAATGGGCCTTTCACCATTATCCTTTAATGGTCACAGCTTTCGGATTGGTGCAGCAACTACAGCAGCTCTGCAAGGGGCGTTGAGGACTCAAGCGTATGGGTCGTTAGGCATTCATATGCATATAAGTCATATAATTAGGCCGCCTCCGCATTCATTTCTGGGTTTTGGCATAATATTTTTTACTCAGTAATGTTAAACCTTTTTGTGTGTTTTTTATTAGTTTGAATACTAGTCCATGCGCACATAGATAGTTTTTTTTTGGGGACGCTTCATCAATTGGGCAGGCCAATATAAAACTCAATTGCAAGGCGCGGCGATGTTCTATGGAAAGGACTTGGCGGCGCCCGTGGTAGGTGGGACTATCATCAGGAATTTCAATGTTTGTCTAGCTAAGTCTTGCCCTTCCCTACACTCGTATGTGCATTTAGGTACCAATATCTGTTGGTCTGAGCCGATGAAGACTACTCGTCAGTCCATGGATGCAAACCTCTCTGCTGTCCCGTCAACTTTTGCCAAACTCTCGCATTATCTAGTCCGACATCTTACCCAGATTGTTTTTATTAGGTGCATATAGTGCGGGGGCATCAAGCGTTGCGCTATCAATCTAAATAAATGTGCACAATCAGATTTTGTCTGCAATTTGGGATGTATTTCATCAAGCACAGTCATGCTTTTCCCCCCTCACCATCATTGTATAGGAATGGATGGCTTGCACCTCTCAACGTAGGCAATGATACTCTGCGTAGAAATTTTGAGGAGGCATTGCTCTCCTTCATGGTAGCCTTATGTTTGTTCCTACACGCCTGAGCCCCCTTCCTAAATCCAAATTTAAAAAAAGGGGGGGGGTAAGGCAAGTTAACATCAGAGTAACTTGTTTGGCTGCCTTTTAATAACGTTTGTCTTACTCAGCCATTTTGCTTATTGATGAGCATTATTTTATTGGATATTAATGCAATCTTAAATGCATCACCAAAAAGAGCTGAGCAAACACTCATAGTAACTTGCTTTTAGTCAATTAATCTGATTATTTGTAAACTGAGGGCAACGCCAAAAAGGGGCCAGGCAAAATGCTCATATTTAATTAACCTATTCAATCTCTTTGTGTCATGCTTTCAAGGCAAACGCTAATTGGGCTAGAGCAAATGCTCAGGAGAATTTGCTATTGATATTAATCTTAGTTTGGTTGGTCATGCTTGAGGCAAATACCAAAAGCGGCTAAGCAAACGCTCAGTACTTAGTATTTGCAACCATTCAATCTATTTGTGAACCTCTTGAAGGCAGGCGCCATAAAGAGCTAGTGCAATGGCTCCAGTTTATTAATGTAGTCATTCAATCATAAGTACTGATATTTAAGGCAAAATTGCCAAAAATTGCAAAAGAGCAAGCGCTCAGTAGGATGTCAAGCTTAAGGCACACTGCCACGGCCAACTGCACCAGGATGCCCCTTAGATTTTATTATATTTCCTTTAATATTTAAACAATACTGATTTGCTCTATTTGTAGTTCAGGCAATTATTCTATATGTGCATCACTCCTGAACTTGATGAGAGAACACTATATTAAATGACCTCTCTGGATGAAACTAAGAGGCCACTACGCCAGTTTGCTTCCCTGTCTAGTCCTTTTATATCACTCTTTCAAGTAAACATTTCTATGGTATTGATTTTTCAGATAATCCTACGCTTCAAAGCAAGTGCCCTAAAAAATGTGCACGTATGTTGCAAAAGCAAATCAAGTATGTTTGCTCATTTGGGTAACAATTTTACCAAAGATAGGCCCTACACCCCCACACCAAAGCAATCCCTATGTGCCCGCTTCAGACGACCAAAACATCTCCTCAAGGTGTAAAAATTTCAGAGTAAGAAAAGTACAAACTTTCGTCTGATACCACAACTTGGAGTGAATGGGGGGGGGGGGTGATGTTATGATGAGGTCACCCACCTTTAATATTAAGTTAACCTCTAACAACTATTAATATTAGTTATATTTAACTCAATTGGCAATCCAATAAAATTTTTTTTTTGGTATTCTACCTATCAAAATAAACATCACTATTTTTGTAGGGTCCCCTCTTATATCACTGACAGAAAGGAAATTGTTCATGTCTTGCCTTTAACAGTAAACAGCTTGACATGTAGAGTATTTCATTGGCTGATGCCCGGGTTCATTTGGATAATTGAACCCAGGTACTAAGTAGTACGCGCTGCGTATTGATGTGATTTTTAGGTTGAAGCGCTCGCGTCATACTGCGCCCGCCAACGTTGGGTCACGTTGCGTCTCGTTGCGTATGATCGTTGCTTTCAACGGGTTGCTCGATTGTTGTCACTGGGTGGTGGCAGTCCTTTTTGTTGTATTTAAGCCATAAAGCATCGCGAAATTGGGTTAAAGATAAAGCTGTTTAAGAATGAGAATAAAGGTATGATTTTGGGAACCGGTACTGTCTTTATGACGAATTGAACCCGGCGACGCCTTCGGCCTCGTTCTTCCACTTAAAATAATGGTATCGCCTTGGTTCAATTCATCGTAAAGATAGTACCGGTTCCCCAAATCCTATTTTTATTCTCTAATTGATTCCCAGTCTCCCTTAAATTAATGACACTTACCATGTATGTGGTATTCATTGCATTCTGAATACTGAGGGCATCTTCTACTGCATACGTCCATTTAGCAAGCCACCAGTCTGAAAGAAGAAGTGCCACCTGAAAATAAAAAAGTGACAAAACTTAAGTTTTCTTGAAAGGCTAGTTAATGGTAAACAGTAATTATTTTAAAAAGTACAAGTAAACTTATGTGATCCCCTGGCAAGATGGCAATATGGAACATGAGCTCAGATGACCTTTGACCTTGGCCCATGACCTTTGACATCCACATATGAAGGAACCTCTTAACCCCAAGTCTGTGCTTTGTTGCCATGCAAACAGCAGCATGTTTTTGTTTTTTACTCATTAATTCCTGGATGACCTTTGACCTGACCTACTTTACCAGGATCAAAGAAACTTTGGTGAATGCCCATTTGTTTCTCTGGCATAAGCAACTGTGACATTTTCACCAACTGACCTCAAATAACCCATGGTGACCTTTGACCTTTTTCCATGAATATGCATAAAACTTGCTTAGGCCTAGCATCCTCAACGCATCTACATTGTGAAATATTTCAATGACCTTGGATGACCTTTGACCTATCCCATTAAGCATCTGTTATGACCAATTCCTCAAGGAAAATTCTCAGCAACTTTAGTGTGAACACCCAACCATTGCATTTGAACCATTTCAGGGTTTCACACAAAAACTGCAAATGACCCCTAGCTGATCTTTGACCTAAAAAAAAAAACATCTGACCCAATCTCAGGAATCATTCTGAGCAATTCTGGTGAAATCTTCAACCACCTCCTCAAATGACTTAGATATTCCAGCTATTCACGAAATGAACACCCCTAAATGCATCAATTTAAGTTCCATAAATATCCATTCAAAGATGGACATTTCCCTAAGATGATGCCCTGAATTCAGCACATCACTGCATGCATACACCCTTGCGAAAAGGTCGCCAAATTCATAAGTGTGTCAGACTGTCACCTAACCGAAAGGCTGATCAATAATTGCAGGAAAAGCAGCTAGATAGAGACAGACACAGCAACATCACATGGCCTACTAACATTATGTGTATGAGCCAAATAAGATTTACCTACCTGGGCGGCTATAGTAAAAACTATCAAGATCGCAAAGGCCAGGACTCCTTTGCCTGCAATAAAATATCTGAGGTATACATTGCCCTCAACGCTCCCAACTGCTACCTCCTCACCCGAGACTTGGCCAAGGTCTTCATGCTCCACCTGCTGGGACAGAATATCAACATTTTATGCTACACTATACAGAACTGTTTGACCCTTCTTTATTCCTTTTCAGAGTGTAAAAAAATACAATCTTTGTAGTCGGTGCCATATATAAAAATTACTGAGAATTACTTAAATTTTACTACTGATTCTAAATGGGGAACTACTTTTTTAGCATGTCCAATTTCGTCTGATATGGTTAATGGGTTTTGAAAACAAAGGCTGTTACGCAACTACCTCAAATTACCCCATTCCAAGTTTGCCTAAGATCAGTGAAGTAGGTTCACCTTTAAAAGTTGAATAAAATGTCAAATATCTCCTCTCCTCAAAACAAGGTCACCCAACAGACCCTGTATTGTTTACACAGTCTGACACACCCATTCATAATGGCAATGCCAAGAGACACTGTAAACTATAGGGTCAGTTGGTTCACTCTGCCAGTATGGTATTGTCCATATATATGGGTGCGTCAGACTGTGTAAACTATACGGGATCAGTTGGTTGACATTGTCAGAATGTATGGGTGTGTCAGACTGTGTCAACTATACAGGGTCATTTGGATTAACTGTTTTAAAGGTGGTCAGCCATGTTGTTAAAACAAATCATTATGCATTATTGTGGATGAGATATTTTTCTACTACTTTTGCTTAAAGAGACATGAGGACAGAAAGAACCCATTTTTTTGCATATTTGGAATGCTTACCTATGTATTAGATCACACCTGAAGTGAATAAGCTGAATACACTGTCTCTATGTAATATGATGATTTAGTAATTTCTGTCGTGCATGAAAGAAATTTGAAGCATGGTTTTCTATGGGGACGATTACGAAATCAGGCAAGTTCAAAACAAGGTTTTGCATTTTTCTTTTGTACTTGTTTGTCAAGTAAACTTTCAAAACGTTCTCAGTAAGTGGTCTACGACCGATCCAGTGCAATTTGAGAGAAATTTGTTTTCACAAAATCTCCTCCCGTCACTTTAAAGATGCAACAAGAGATTTTGAACCACCCAAAGATTGTGTCATAATAGTAATTTCATATAGATTAGACACTCAATACATTTCTTAGCTACAGAAATATCTAAAAAGGGAGAAAAAAGGCGTTTTGATTTGCTAATATTTCAACATAAAACATGTTGAATTTCGTATTTGCTCCTATACGAAATTAGAAATTGCACAATTTTTGTATCAAAGAAACATTTCTCAGCTTAATCCTTTCAGATGGGGATATTTTGCATCAGTGCAAAAATCAGTATTTTTGATTTTTTAGACACACCTGATAATGTGAAATCTCTTGTTGCACCTTTAAGCAATAATAGCACATTTCTTTTGAAGAGCACCCACAATTTTCAAATATTTTGAGACTTTTACACAGCTGAATTGGTAAATGGTTTGTAAACAATACCTGTGTTAACAATCCAGAAGAAAGCGTACAAGTATGTATACGTACAAGTATGTACATACATCACTATAATTTCCCACAATGCAATGCAACTTTTTAAAGAAATACATACGGTTTTAACATTTCACCCCGGGAGAGTTTATTTTTACAGTTCTGAAGCTGCAATCTTCAATACATAGAGTTTTTAAGCTTATCAATAAAATGTATGTGCGGATTTTTGATCTTTTTCAAATTTTTCAAATAAAAGATATTAAGAGAATTGATATGACGTCATCAGTGATTTTTCAATAATTAAATTTCGACACATGAAATCAAAATTTTGACACATAGAATTTGTTTATAATGTTGTTTGGCATTAGTTCTGATATTAGTGTCCTTTCTCCGTCTCCAAACTGAGAATCCCGAGAGGATTTTATAAAATTCTTTTGTATTTCTTTATAATTTGGTGATGTATGTACGTACTTGTACGTATACATAAAAGTATGCTATCGTCTGCACTGGTTAATGTTAAAGCTTGAAATTCTCTGTGTCACAAAAGAAGGAATTTTATAATTAGAATAGTAATATAGGGATCCCGATAATTTAATGGCTGCTGGAAATGTCCTTTGAAATAGGAAACAGCACAATGTACTTGTCTACACTTATTAACTGTTCAATTAACTGTTAATTGAAATCTTCTCTTTCTCTGTTACTGTAAAGACACAAGATCCACCCTATTTTAAATGCTCAAAAATTCCAAGCTGTCATATTTTTGACATATTTTAAAAACAAACATGTTTGAGTCCTAATTTTGTGTTATATAAAACAGATTTTTATGATGGGAACAGCTTTCATAAAAATCTGTTTTTGTATGATTACAAGTTATGAAAGGTTTAAAGAAACCGTACTGACCCGAGTATAGTCCCATGCTCGAGTACAATCCTACCCCTAAGTTTTAGGAAAATTTCAGAAAACATCTAAATATCCATTTATTATCCCATGCCAAAACATTGGCCTACACTGACTGCAAAAATTTCGGATACCTACTTTCTTCAAACAAACCTTTTAGCCTTGAATTCAAATGAAATGCATTTTCCAATTCGAAATTCCAATTTTAATCTTATATTCCATATCAAGAATGTTTCTAATGACGTCTGGAACCTTTAAAGTTTGTGAAAAACATACATTTAAGAGTAGAACACGGCAAAGTGCCAAAGGTTTAGCAGAAGACGCTGTTTGTGGTTCAACACTCTCATGACTTTCTACTTCACTCAGACGTGATTCTACAATATTTTTCACTTTTTCCATATTTCAGTATAAAAAATAACAAGTCGCTGAAAATTATTCAGTTTCATAAATTCAGGTCCAAAATATTTTTTTGGTGGATTTGTTTTCTGAAACTAAAAGAATATTTTGAACAAGGTCATGTGCAGGTTAGTGGGAACCTAATGAGGGCAGCATAATTTCCCATTTTTTCACTTTCCTGGTTTTTCATCATGACGTTTCTAAAATACAGTATTCAAATTGCTTAAAAAGTTAAAATTCCCAATATTTCAAAGATAATTCACAGAAGATTTCAGAGTATGATATCCACAATACTATGAATAAAAAATATTTAGGTCGGGAGGTCATAGAGGTCGCGAAATCAATTATGGCTGCCCCCAATATCAGATGTCAAATTGGTTCAGTTTTTGTGACTATTTTGTTCTTTTTTTGCTAAAAAATCACTAAAGTTATATTCATTAATACATGGTTAGCTACATCACAAAAGATGAGGGTAGAAACTACGTACTATCGAAAAACTGCATTTTTTTCAACAGTCTGAGTCTTCCAAATTTGGAAGTCATGAAATGGCTGTTATGTGGCGAGTAGGCCAAGACATTTTCGACTCTGGCTCAGGCAAGATTCAGGCATCATCCCACCCCCAAATTTCAAGGTATTTTCAGCTTTAAAAAGGGTGGGACTATACTCAGGTCAGTACATAGTAATTTTATCATGGGAGTGCAAGTAGGACTAAGTGTAATGTCAAATTTCCACCAGTTACACTTTTTTGCCAAGTCTTTGGTCAGTGGCTCTTGAAATGGTTCTTCAGGCTACTGTGTTGCCTGAAAAAAAACCATTTCAACAGCCACTGACTCAAGGAAACACAAAGTGAGAGATATCTTAATGAATGGCTGCACACACATGTATTATGACAGCTATTGTACTTATGACCTTCTTGCACTCACTTTTCATGAATTGACCCAAACTTCAAGATGGTTCTCCAACCACTAGTATCCCTTGCTTTTATAATTACTACAGGAGCTTTTTATCTTACAACTTGACCTGACATCACCTTTGACCTTGGAATGTGACTTTTGACCTCATCAGCTGATGAAGGTACTCAAGCAGATACAGCACTTGTAACCCAACGTTGGTTGCAATTGCATTTCATGTTTATGACTATAAATTGTAAACAGTTCATTGGTTTATTAGCGTTTGATAGATTTACTATCACCCTCTCCTTGTGATAGTTTTTGCTATCACTGCACTGCACCAAAATATGCATGCGCCAAGCCTCGGACTTGCCGATTTGTTTATAGGGTGAACCAAACCACTGATTCGGTTTTAAATAAAAGAAAATTCAACTGGTGACGATGAAATGTGAAGCTAACATTATTTTGAGATATAGAATTTATGTATGAGTGATATAAAACGAATATTAACTGCCTTGAATTCGTGTGACGGTAGAAATATCATCACTCAGTGAGAGATACCGGCTCATGGAATGCACATTTTCCACTTTGTGGTGATATTTCAACAATCACACTTATAGTCAGTTAATATTTGTATATTGACATGTACATGTCAATGCTGATCCATAGCACAATGTGCATAAGTCTCACAAATTTGAAAATTGGGGGGTGCTCTTCCAAAAATGTGCTGTTATTTTGACATCCAGACAGACTGACAGGGAGAGAGAGAGAGAGAGAGAGAGAGAGCCAGACAAAGGTTTTGTGGTTCGGGTTGGGCACCATTTCTGTCACCTAGCTGCTAGTCAGGAGGCACTTTATTAATTGTCATGACAACAACAACCCCCCCCCCCCGGTCGGTACACCACTGTACCGACTGAAATTTTATGATTTAAACCAGGGGGTTCTCAATTATATTTGCCTGTATGCTGATGAGGGCAAAAACATTAGACATGTTTGAGGGCCAATTA
>JAMKCH010081828.1:0-16237 GCA_023653785.1 Ophioderma brevispina
AAAGTGGCTCCTCTATGAACAGTTAAATCCAAAAGCATGCAGTTACAAAGTCACTTGGGAATAATGTGTTATTTTATAGTGTAACATCTAGCAAGAACCAATGTCGCAGGATTGTTGGCATTATGATCGTGCACATTATGCGTGAACTCGTTATTTTAAGAACTGTAATTAACTGCTGATTACAGTATAAATGGTTTGTCAATTACTTTAACCCTAACCCGGGGGGAACTGGGTCCGTTTTTGCCGAAGACGGCCCCACGAAAATGCAACGGGAAAGGCAATCTATTTTTATTTTTAACGGACAAGATCCAACGAGAGGCAAAAAGTTTGCGTTTAATTGCATTCGGCCGTTTTTCCAGGCACAGGCAATAAGTAGACGTTAACGGTAAAGTCAAAACGGCCCCGAGGCAACGAAAAACATCGCCGGTTCCATTTTACCGGAAAGAGGCCCAATGCAACGAAAAAAATCGCATCATTTTCACGGAAGACGGCCCAGGTGCACCAGAAAAAACATAGCGCCATTTACCGGAAAGACGTCCAGATGCAACGAGAAAAAATGCTGGTGCGAATGCAAATAAAAAAGATATAGAATCAATAATAAATAATGGATGCGTACATGCACATGATATGCAGAATTTGTGCTTATTAGTTCGCCAGTCGTGAGAGGCGCTATTACGCTACATCATAGTCGTTGCGTGGCTCTATTATGCTACGTCATGCTACGGTTTTACGTCATGGATCATGAATAAGTTTATGATTAATTAAAAAATAGCTTATCGAAAATGGTGGGCTATCACCATCGAAATAGACAATTGTCTATGGGCATTTGAACAGTGTTCACCCGCCTGATGAAAACGCATTGCGCCTTCTGCGGGGCAAAAACCGTCCGAATGCCAGTGAAAGCATCGCATCATTTCCAGTCAATAACGGCCCAGATGCAACGAAAAACATCGCGTCATTTTCCGGAAGACGGCCCAGATGCAGTCAAAAGAATCGCGTTCATTACGGGAAGACGACCCAGGTGCAACGAGAAAAATCGCGTCATTTTCCGGTTAAGCGGCCCAGATGCAATGAGGCGCAAGCGAGTCATTTGCGCGACAAATAGTTGTTGACGCCCAGATGCAACGAAAAACATTTTGCGACCGGTACCACATTTTCGGGGCTCCTAATTGCCTCTCGGCGTGTTAGGATAAGTATTCATGTGGCCCGATGCAATTACATTTCATTAGATGCTGAATAGAAACATGTAATCCAATTTAGTCTGTGCGAGAGAAGTGAAATGCAGAAGAAACGTACACACTGAATAAATGTTAACTGCCATAGAGTTGTGTTCCGCTTCCCCCGCCTCCGCTTCCCCCGCATCCACCACCTGCCCATCGTGAATTCTTTTGGTCACAGGGTAATTTAAAAGCTAGAGTATTCCCCATTACAGGTCTGAGAGTGCATTTATTTAGCTTTAAAATGAGACCTAAAGCATAGCAATACCTTCGTGTTTGGCAGAGATATCAATTCATTCAAGTCGAAGTGGAAATGAAAAATGTAACTCGCCACCTTTTTTGGGTGGCGAGTTCAAGAACGCATGGGCCGTTCAAACAAGTTGAAGAGTTTTATTATGAACACTTGCTGAAAAATTGACTTGCGTGGTGTTTTTGCTGTTTGGTTTTGCACCTGTAGGCTATTTAATGTCATAATAAAAAGCCCTCCATTGAAAATTTCTACACGTAAGAAAGTTCATTGACCCTGTTGTAGTCAATGAAGTGGGTTTTTTAAATTGTCAAATTTTAAAATTGATGCCACAGGAAAATGGTACGTGTTACACAGCTCTACTTCAGAAATGATTTAATTCCATTCTGTGATGGCCCAACCAGTTAAAATTTAAAAATTTTGATACGATATGTACTTTTTTGGAAAGCGGGGGTGAATGGGGGGATTAAGTCACTCAGACGCGCCGGGGTTCGAAGAGTGATCTGAAAACATTGACATTTCTGAATTTTTGTATGAAAAGGTCCAAAACTTAAAGACAAGATCGTATGTGGGTCGTGACTAGTGGGTCATGGAAATGCCCTTTGACCGACTGCATCCTAGCACGGTTGTTGGTTTGTGGTTTGCACTCTTGTATCCTCACACTGTAATTCTTTTGAAGATATGGTGCTATCCTCACAGGTGCCAAATGTTAATTTTTATTTACCATAAAAAATGAATGTTACCGATTTTACAAAATGAATGCTTTCTATATTTTAATGTGTTTGTCACAGGCCAAAGATATTTTAGCAAAAGAATCAATGTCGCAGTATTGTTGGCATTTATGATCATGCAACCATTATGCGTGAACTCGTTATTTTAAGAAACTGTTAATTAAAAGGCTTATTAATTATAAATGTTTGTAATTACTTAACCCTACAGGACGGGTCGATTGTGCCGGCGACGGACCCCCCCAAATGCAACAGGAAAGGCAATTATTTTTATTTTAACGGACCAGATCCAACGAGAGGCAAAGTTTGCGGTTCATTGCAATTCTCGGCCGTTTTTCCCGGCACAGGAATAAGTAGCGTAAAGGTCAAATAACGCCCAGATTGCAACGAAAAACCATCGCGTCAGTTTCACGGAAGACGGCCCATAATGCAACGAAAAACATCGCGTCATTTTCCCGAAGACGGCACAGGTGCAACGAAAAACATCGCCGCATTTTCCGGAAGAACGTCCAGATGCAACGAGAAACATCGCCTCATTTTCCTGTTATTTTTCTAAATAAATAAATTAAAGAATGGATGCGTACTGATCACTTGATCGCATGAAATTGTAGCTTATAGTTAGCCGTCGTGAGTGGCGCTATTACGCTAAATCATAGTCGTGCGTGGCGCATTTGCTACGATCTCATGCTCCGGTTTACGTCATGAATCCGTTTCATAATTAAAAACAATAGCTTATCGAAAATGGTGGCTCTATCACCATGAAATCGAAATTGTTTATGGGGCATTTGTAAACAGTGTCAACCCGACTGATGAAAAGCATTGCGCCTTATGCGGGCAAACCATCCGAAACGCAGTGAAAAGCATCCCATCCTTTCCAGTCAATAACGGCCCAGAGCAACGAAAATACATCGCGTCATTTTACCGGAAGACGGCCCAGATGCAACGAAAAAACCATCGCGTATTTTCAGGGAAGACTGCCCACAGGTGCAACGAGAAACATCGCCTCATTTTCAGGGAAGACGGCACAGATGCACATGAGGCGCAATGCGACGAGTCATTGCGCGACCAAAAATAGTTGTGGACGGCCCAGATCAACGAAAACATTTCCGCCGGTTCCGGTGGTTACCACACCTTTTCGTGGCTCTCATTGCCTTCTCGGCCGTGTTAGGGTTAATTATTTCATGTGGCCATAGTCATATTACAATCATTTAGATGCTGATGAATGAACATTTAATCCAATTTAGTAGGTGAAGAAGAAGTGAAATGCAGAAAATACACACTGAAAAAGTTAACTTCCATAGAGTTTGTGTACATGTATAACGCTTCCCCCGCCTTCCGCTTCACCAGCCTCCACCACCATGCCACATAGTGAACGTCTTTTGTTCACGGGTCATAAAATGCTAGAGTTCTTCCCCATAACAGGCTGAGAGTGATTATTTAGCTTTAAAATGAGACCAAAAGCATGCAATACCTTAATGTTGGAAGAGAATTCAATTCATTCAAGTCGAATTTGGAAAAATGTAACCTCGCCACCTTTTTTGGGTGGGAGGTTCAAGACACATGGCAGTTTCAAACGTTGAAGAGAGTTTTATATGAACACTTGCTGACAAATTTTGACTTGCGTGGTGTTTGCGGTTTGACAACTGGTTGGCTATTTAAGTCATAATAAAAATTTGCCCCCTCCATTGAAATCTACACGTAAGAAAGTTCATTGACCCCTGTGTATTCCAAATGAGTGTTTTAAAATTGTCGAATTTTAAATTGATGCCACAGGGAAAATGGTAAGGGTACACAGGCTCTACTTCGAAAAATGATTTAATAAATTTGATGATGGCCCACCAGTTAAAAGGGAAAAAAAGGGGGCAGAATCTCTAATTTAATCCATATCCTTCGTTCCTATCTTCCTATTCCGACTCTTGCCCGATTTGTACTTTTTGGGAAAGCGGGTGAACTGGGGTGTGAAATAAAGTAATAGACGGCCGGTGTTCAGAGTGATATGAAACATATGCATTTCTGAATTTTGTATGAATAACGGACAAACTAAGGAAAAGATCGTATGTGGTCGTGACTCTGGTCATGGAAATGCCCCTTGAACGAACTGCATCATAGCACGGTGTTGGTTGTGGTTTGCACTCTTTGTATCATCACACTGTAATTTCTTTTGATATTATGGTGATATCCTCACAGTGCCAAATGTTAATTTTTACTTTACCCATAAAAAAATGAATGGTTACCGATTAACAAAATGACCCAGTTTCTCTATTTGAATGTGTTGCTCCAGGCCAAAGATATTTTAGCAAAAGAATCCAATGTGCAAGAAAGTTAAATGTCCAGTCACAGTATGTGGGGACGTCCATGGAAGTTCCATGATTTAATGGAGCTATTCCGCATTTTTTGGGGGAAAATCACAGATCAATTATCTCTTCATGGGCCGACTATTGTGTCGACCAGGATACTATCAGTAGAAAAGTCCATTACGTGTTTTAGCTTGAAGGGAAGACAAAAGAATGTTAAAAAGTGTAAAAATTTTTGTGGAGATGGAAGATATGAAGGCCATCATCAAGCAGTGTTACCAAATGGTTTGAAAAGGAGTTGTCTTTGTGTTTGCAGTTTTAACCCAATTAATCGGAATGTAAAAATAGGAAAGGCGCCACTTTGCGTGTAATTGCAGTCGGACAATCCAAGAACTAAGTTATCGGCAGTGCCTTTCATTGCCTTTCGCCGCTTTCCCCTCAGCACCAACGTCGATGCGCCATTTGTATCCACCATGCACCACCTTCCCGAAATCCCACAGGGTTTTGCCCGATGTGGATTGTACGTTGGACCTTCGAATTAGATGTGTCAAGGTCCAATTTGCAAAACCCGGAAGTAAGCGTTCATTCCGCGTCATTGCTTCCAATTGACTTTGAACGCCGATCTCCCCGCAGAAGACAATTTAAACAATTGCGTTCAGTTGCACTTGTGTGATGGTCGTCCTGGCAGGAGGAAACCTATTGTGCGATTGCATGGAGACTAAGAAGCTTTTTTCGCCGGTTTATCGGCTGCGGGGAAGGACAAGCAAGTCAAAAGGCAAGGGAATGCAATGATCTGCAGGTATATTGCACTTGGGATGTCAGGCGACACTTACGCGTTGCCTCCAATTGCACTTTGGCCATTTATGGCCGACTCGCTGTGACGTGTTGGGAGTAATACATGTACATGATTCATTGGGAGAAACTGATTCTCATATCTAGATGCTATGAGAATCACTGCAAGAATAGATTCTGTGATTATCATCAACATTTGCCATCCCATACCATCTCCAATATTTCCAAGTTCCTTCTCCACCAAGTTCCTTCTATGATTTCAGGAGAGCATGCATATGGCCACAGTGGTCAAAATCTCATCAAGCATGTCTGCACCAATTAACCCAAACCACATCTGTTTCTAGCAGTAGTCGCAAATTCGGGTGGGAATCGAACCAAGGGCCCAGGGCCCCAGTCCCATAACCCGGGAAATCTATCGACGGTTTGTCACGCTTTTGTGCCAATGAGGTCTTTGGTTTGATGACGCCCATACATCTTAGACTAGTGGCATTTTTCTCACTCAGTGCGGTGGGATTTTGTGAGATTTGGTGGTTTATGTGGTTTTTTTCTAATAGACTTATAATTTATGTCAAAAGTGGGAAAACAGGTTGTGGCTAGATTTCTCACAGTACAATGTGAAATTTCAGTTCACAAAACTCATTACAAAATGATGTAGACCAAACGTTGTAGAGTCCACAAGGGGCAGGGCAGTCAATCTCAACAATGCACTCAGTTTTGGGAAATTTCACCTCGTAGTGTCATGATCCCACACAATGCTTTTCTTACACATAAAAAATGTTTACCCGGCCAGTCAACCACGCTTCCAAGTTACATCCCATTTCTTTTTTATTGGCTGAAAAATGTCAAGAAGAGATCATATCACCCGTTGTTTTCCCCTTGTTCCAAATAAAATATTTGAATTGGATGTTAAACGGCACTGAGAGTGAGGCCTTACATTTACCCGAGATTATTAAGTTACTAAATGCCCGTTGGAAACCCCGGTCCCGGCATCAGATGACCGTAAAAGGTTTTCACTATTGCCGCTGAATGAAAGTGCCACGTAGTGGGAGTTGTGTTGTTTCATCTCTTCGCATTCCTACCGAAGTCCAATTTGTTTAAGTCCGAATCGAGATTATCCCATGGATTAATCAATTATGAACAAGACCAATACCGGCGCATTGAAAAGCTTGATAGCTTCGATAAGCATTTGTCAATATTATTGTTATGCACCGAAGCACAACCACATCATGACGCTCACAATGGAAAATAGGTCGTGCCCATCGTGTTCAAAAATCTTTTTTTTCACCAAATCAGGGTTGAATAGTAGGCGTTCTATGCTAGGATTTATAACACTGAATAGGTTTTGCACTATGCAAGCTTGGGTGAGTCATCGATTTTTGAGGTGACGTTTGCATAATAAGATTAATGATCAGGTTGTGTTTATTGGTGAATTAAACATTTAAGTGTTTTTTTTTAAAAAATCGTGAAATTCGTGATGGACAAGAAAAAATTGGGAATAGACCCAAAATGTGTGATTTTTTGCATTGTTTTGCGCGATCAAACTTAGGGGCAGACATTAAAAGCAGTGTTGTCAGCATTGGTGATATCATAGAAGGTGGGGGGGGAGATAAAAGGTAGTTAGGTAGAGCTCATGGGTTCAGTGAACTGATACTCTGGCTCATCATTTTTTTCGGGACAGTTTCGAACGTGCACCCGCTTCCCAGGTGCCAAAAAATGGCGTACCATCGTGTTGCACGTAAGTTTTACGGAGTAGAGAGTACATCGCAACGATCAATATGCGTTTGTATGTGCAAGACAAAAGAAATTATGCCAGAGCAGGGAGAGGGCGGCCAAGAAAATCCCCCAATTTCAGACGTCGCCATGGGTTAACACGTAAAAAGCGAAAAATCTTGACGAAAAATTCGATTTTTTATAGATGTCAAGGAATACATATTTTCTATTCCAAAACCGTTGGAGTGAAGAATGAAACTCCACTAGAAGGGTTATTTCTGAATTTTTTGATACTTAACGAACGGGGTGATGTAGGTCACCAGAACACCCATGACTGACCCACATCAAAGCCCCCAAATTGGTTTGTGGTTTGATCCACGTTATTTGCTGTAATTCTTTTGACATTTTGGTGAAGTGCCAGTAATGAATGAGGCTTGGCGCCCCGCCATGGCCCAGGAGTCTAGACATTTGTTGTAAACTTTGCTGTAAGTCTTGTAAATTTCCTATTTTATGTAGTCCTGCCTAAGATGAAACTTTCATCAGACCGCCTATGGGAACGGCTCTGTTGGCCCTCTGACTATGTTAAATGGACATGTAGAAATAGTCCCAGTTCATCGGTGGATTGTTTTCAGTCTTCATAAGTATAACAACGTTGATCATTCTTACAGTTTAAGTTACCAGAAAGAATAACAATTCTTAGAGGAAACAATGAAGTCAGAGACAGATACAAAAGTATACGGGTCTATGATGAATGTCTACGAAAGTATGGCAATGCCAATGTATGAAATACTTCACAGATCTCTTTGGCTATCTTCCTCTGAATTGCCACTTGTGATGGTCAGGTAAGGCATTAGTGACCCTAAACATCATTAACTATTCATGAGAAAATGCCCAGTAGGCATTCATAGGCACAAATGGGATTGCTGAATCTCCAGTATTCACCAAAGGCAATCCATGTCTTTTCCTGCCTTATGGGGGCCATTGCCTGTTAGCGGGACTCATAAGGAATCTGCTTACATTCAATCGATGTTGATGTAAAAAAATTTTGGCATTGTTCTTTAGGCAGATGCAGAAACCTCCCATGAAATATATGCCAAATAATATATTCATTCGATCACCCTGTATGACGTTACCTCCCCAAGTGACGTCATACCCAAAATCCTATCTCTTTTCGGTCTGGGTTCGACAAGTGCGGGAACGCTAAGTATTTAGCTCACGTAATTGTCGAATTTTTGGTCAGATTTAGCATACTAGTGTAAGTCCTGCTGAACTGTGTAAATCTGTTTTTAAATGTCATATTACGTCCATGGGGGCTGGTAAGTTTTGTCATTTTCGTTTTTGCGAAGTCGGTATGTTAAGGAATTTCTACCTTGACTTTGCGTCGGGTTTGTCAATACGCAAACCCGCATAATTCACACCATAGAATGACTAGCGTTAGGGCCGTGGGCAATGCCGCCACACGTTGTTCATATCGATAGTCTTATTTCCCAATACATCTTATATGTGTTAGCCTATATTTATTATATTTTTAAGTGTATATATGTGATTACAATGTTTGCTGTGAGAATTGTTAATTTGAAATGGACCGACACGCTTGGTTTCGATTCAAGATGGGTCGGTTGTTACATTTTATTAATTTTGCACGATCATTACTTCACACAATGGTGCGGCCACAATGGGGTCTACTAATCGGTTTCCCTTTAGCTTCATTACAGCTATGTGTCAATGAGGGCCGGCCTTTGATAAAGAGGTGTTGAGTGATTGAATCTGCTTTATTGTTAATAAGTTCTATATAGACTTAGCTTATTTAATTGGTATCCCTACCTTTGGTGTGTGCTCTCACCTAGTCGGTTAGCCATCGTGGTGGGCGTTCTCTTAACATACCATGCTAGGGCCCAGGGGACTCCTAGATATGTTTCCGAATGCCGCAATCGTGCGAAGCCTGCGCTGTCGAGTTACCGTCATGGGACCCTCACCCACGATGTTACGCTCACCGATCCTGCTCCAGAGGGAACAAGTGCACCAGTTGTATCGGGCTTTCCGAAGGGCAATTTGACGCGCTGGAGTCGGACCGGTGCGTATCCTTGGGTCTTCGTCCTCGCCCAGGTGCGTCGGAAGCGCGGGACTTTGAACGCTATAGCGACGGGTTGTTGTTCTTCCGCTGATGTAAGCGGAGGCTCACCCGCCGTTAATATGGGTAGTCGGCACCTAACAACATTGTTTGTTGCCGTGCCTCCGGGGACATGGGACGGGCTAGTGTTAAAACGGGGGGTAGCTGTTCTCGGGCACGCATCGATGAAGGCGACACCGTTACGGCGGTCCACGTTCACCTGAGTCGGTATGTTGTAGCGTGTGGGTCCGCGCCCGTTGGACGCGTCCCAGGGACAGCGTCTAGTGGTGACGGCTACGGTGTTTAGCACTCGCGTGCTTCAACAAAATCTGTTCGGCTGCTGTCGGGGCAGTGGTATCACCGGCGGCGGTCGTTGCTCCTCTTCATCCGTCGGGTCGGGGGTTCTGGAGGGCTTCAACTAAGTGCGTAACGACGCCTTTGGATCCTGCCCCCGCTGCGGGGGCTTCAGCTGCAGGAGCATCGTCCATGGCGAATTACCATGTTACGACTGGGCTGGAATAATCATAATCAGATTAGAATTAGCCAAATAATGGCCCATTAATCGGGGGATGTGCAGGTCGATGCACCGGAAACAATGGCCTATTTCACAGGCTACAAATGTTCATTATTTGGGCATACACAGGCCTTCCGAGTGGGGCAGTGTTCCGGGGGACCATCGGCAGGTTGAAGGCAGCGCCAGGTCCGTAGCCCATGGCAGCTAACCTCCAGTCGCCCAGCCTCTGCAGCCGTGCCAACCAACCCGTTGGTTTGCCTGGCAACGGGGGGGGGGCGGGGGTGATAGGGTGCATTGACGCGGGGACCCGTGGATCGGCCTGGCCAACTGGGTTGGACCCTCGGCCGCGCCCGGGGTTCGCTGGCGCTGTACATCCCCCCTCGTGTTGTATGTGGATCGCACTGGGTTTCTTGGGATGAACCAGGGTATTCTGCTTACCCTCCGGAAATACTTTTTGGCCACAGGGTAAACAATATCCGCTCTTTCAAATTCCGGCTTTACAACCTCCCACCAGGGCTGTCGGGGCCTGTGGGCGGGGGTTGTATACGGGTGGCGCCGCTTTGTTCCGCAGGTACCGTAGCAGCATGGAGCTCCGGTGTTGGTCTGCAGCGCCGGGTACGTGGTTCAGCTAGTGTTTTTTACGCACCTGCTACTGTGGTTCACCCCATCGACTCCGAGTCCTCGGACAGCGGATGCGGAGGGGGAAGGTGATATGATGTGATGTGGGGCCTCGTCATCGCGCGAGCCGCGTCCACCACAAACTCGGAGCCGTCGTCGGCATCCGACCCTGTTTACGGCATATGCTCCAGCAGTCCTCAGGGTTATGGCTTCTGGCCTAGGTCTAGCGGTCGACGAGGGTAGGCCAGAGCAGGTGGGGAGCTTCAAGCTGGGGGGCTGGGCTCCAAAGCCGAAGCGGACAGTTCCTTTGTTATCACGCCCAAGGATATCCATGAGGCGTGGGAAGCATTGGACACTCCAGAGAGACAGTGTGGGTTCGGTTCGTCGCGGGCCTACAAGTCTACGCTTCGTGTGTGCAGCGTCGACTATGAGAAGCTTTGAGGGTTCTGCCACTCGATGGACAGCAAACATCGCTCCGCAAGTTTGCCGTCCGCGGGGGGCTTATGCGCCCCCATGAGTCTCACCCTTTTTGGGAGGAAGAGGTGTTTAAGCGAGCGGACGCCCGTGCGCGGGCGCTCATTCGCTTATCGAGTTGCTCCCTCTGCGTCACCAACCATATTGTGACTGGTGGCAGGCGAGTACTGGCCAAGAATCTCTTCTCTCGGCGGCCGGTGGAGCTGGCGGCTCGCTAGCCCGCATCAGCTGGGGGAGTCGATGGCTCTGTCGATGCGGATCGGGTCTTTTAGACGCGAAAACGCTTTGTGCAGAGCTTAAGCGCATCTTCAACAGAGACCTTTTGGGGGACCTGAGGAAGATGACTTTGCCGGCGACACTCTTCGGTGACACGTTCGACACGGTTGCGGAGCAACTGGGCAGCTGTCTACCAACGAGGAGAAGCGTCAGAGAAAGCTCAAGCACTATCACCAACCGGGAAGCCGAGCAGAGGAAGCACAGAAGGGAAGCCAAGAAATCGTTCTGCGGCCACCTGCTCCTTCTACGCGGCGGGGTCTACGTCGGCGCGGCCGCTAAGCCCATCCTCGGGGGCGGCGCGAAGCGGTCCGGATCCCAGTCCAAGCCGTTCTCGGCCAGGGGCCCAAGAAGGAGAAAAGACTGGGGTTTGATGGGGGCGGGACTGTTTGCTGTTCCCTCCGGAAGGGGAGCAGTTTCCCAGGGGCATGGGCCGTATCCTCCGGTTGGCGTCGACGTGAAGTTTGCCCAGGCTTGGATTGGGATCTAGCCAGGCGAATGGGTGCTGCAACTGGTGGATAAGGGTTACCGGTACGATTCACTGCAGAACTCCCGTCATTTGACGATGAAGGCAAAATCATTCCCGGAGTGTCCAGTGACGGCAGGGCTCTCCTTAGTACAGCTGTTAAGTCGATGGATTGTGCACTTTGTGCTAAAAGCATGAAATTTTCCACAAGAGATAAAGGTGCCCATATGCAAATAATTTTACGATAGTGCCCAGTTGTAAACTGACCTAATATAGCCTGGAGAGGGCGTTTTCAAAATGGCACCAAGAATAGCCTTAAAGATGAGAAAGTTACACGAAAAGATGTCACTTTTCACGATGATATTGATGTATTTTTGATCAATCGGTTTGATCTGGTAATGTCTTCAGTTTAACTGATGCATTCACAAGAGCCGTTTTTCAAAATGGCCCGCCAAAATTCCCAATATTCAAGCCATAGAGTGGCGCTGTGAGTGCAAGCGCCTATCGCTAACACAGATTTGTCCCAATGGTATTTCAATCCAGACCGTGACTTCTTGTGCCAGGTCCCTCCTAGGCACTGTTGCATCAATCCCATCCATTTTTTTTTTTTTTTTTTTGCCTAGGGGGAACCATTCAAACCATCGAGTACGCACCAAGGCAGTTGATCAATAAGGCAAATCCTAAGTCGTCCCGCCAGAGGTCATTTGCTCTGAAAACCTGACAAAATTCTCTGGACAAATTCCAATTTTCCATTTCTTCTGCCAACTTACATTGAAATTTGTCGAATTTTCCCCGAAGAAGAGGGGATAAAATAACATATTTTGGTCCATATCGTCCCCCTGTTTTTTTTTTGAACCAGCGCCACTTTTCCCCCTTTCCCCTGTCGGTACACCCACCACTGAAACCATCGATGAATCATCCACCATCCAGAAAATGCATTAAAAGGGTGTCCTTTTCATCATAGGGGACATCACGCACGGGATGCTGACGGTTTCCACTTCTTTTAAATAGGTACCCATTTATACTCCGTCCAGGCCGACATGTCAGGGTTTAGGGTGCAATTTCAAGTGGTCCGTTGACTCATTTCTCTGTTTAAGCATAGCAAACAAGAAACATAACATTGGGAAACAATTTTTAAGTGTCATTATCTCAATTATTGCACTAGTGCAATGCATGTTGGTTATTAAAATGGCTACAAGAATATTCTGTTTTAGAATGTCTATTTTAGTGTACCTCATCAGTAAATTAATTTCAGATGTTGTTTTCATTGGAATTAGGTTATCTTTTTCAAACTGAGGGGTGAAAAGGGTCTCGCCGTTTACTGAAAGGTCAGTGTTTTTGGGTGGAAAATGACAGTTTCTCGCTTATGATGACAACATAAGTGGTAAAGAGTGCACTATGTCCTGGGCAAGCATGATACTAGCTAACCGTTATGAACAGGAGGACTTCTGTCATGCATATCACCACAGACCAGGCGACTTTACTTAAACAGAGCAGCAAGGACTGCTTGGAGATAAATAAGAAAGGTGGCACTGTCCTTGCAGACTATTGGGCCAAGCCTCATTTATATAGAACTCACCCAAATATCAAAAATTTACAGCATACGGTGTGGAAACCCACAAACCAATTTGGGTGCTTTGATATGGGTCAAAAAAGTTCACTGTTAGGCCAAACAAAAAATAAAAAGACCTAAAAACGCATAACAAAATACGTCCCGTCCGTTAATTCATAACCAAAAAAAATCATAAATAACCCTTACCGTGAAGTTGATTCTTCAGCTCCAGTTGTTTTGGAATAAGAAAATATTCCTTGACAACTTGACAAAAATCAGATATTTTTTCGTCACGATTTCCACTTTTACTTGTTAAACCAATGGGACGTCTAAAATGAATTTCTTGGCCGCCCTCCCCTTGTCCTTTTTGACATTACCACTGATATGACCCTAGTAATGGATCGAGGCCTTCAATCAAGCTTACTGTTCCAGAATCCTGCCTAGCACAGTACATTTATATCTCGCCAAATTTTCCAACTTCGCCACAAGACCAGTGATGGGACACTAACTTAGACAAGAAATGGTGTTCAAGGATCTCTCCCAAGTTTTCGCTGCGGTTTCAATTTTGTCATCATGTCGCTTACAGATCAATTTCAAGTAAATATGGTTATGTAGATAATCTCACTATGCTAAAAAACACCGAGCGGAAAGTATATCCAAAGCCTTCCTCAGCAAAGCCATACACACTTTGGTACATACCAAGGCATGTCAACATATAGTTGGCAAATTAAGAGTATCAACAGCCTTCATCTAAAACAGGGAAGCTAGCGTGAGCCCAATGGATAGATGAGGTAATGTCAACACATAAGCTGGATTTTCAATCTACTACTAGCGGGAGTAAGATTGACAGGTCATTTTCCTTTCATCAACACCTGACAGTAATTTGTTGTAAATTCACTTTGTGCAAAGGCACCTTCAACTAATCCGTACAATGTATGCCCCGGGAATTAGAACACAGAACACTAAATTGTTTGAAATGTGAGTCTTTTGCAATACCTCGTAAATCTATATTGGTTGCCTACACCAATTTTGAAAGCTTTCTTTTTTTTTTTTTAAAAATTAGAAAACAAGCAGTCACTAACCTATGCATGGAGCTTAGAGCCAAATTGAATCCCATCTACCATCACGTCATCAACATAGATCAGTGTCAGTCCTCCCCCTAAAATCCCGACACACCACTGCTCCCTGTGCAAGGAAATGGTTTCCATCTGTCCTACTACCAACTGAGACTATTATGCTATGCTCGCTGGGTAAGCCAAGACTTTGTTGATGAGAAAGGTTTTCAACCTTCTTTTTTTTCCTTTTTTAATTTATTTAATGGCTGAAGAAGTGAACAATACATATGTTTTTTATAGTCCATGAAAAAAAGTTAATGAGAAGGACAAAGTATTCTAAAAAGAGTTAAACCAGTCAATGATTCAAAAGCAAAACTATCTGTTCAAAGGGGGCGATTTCTTGGAAACTGATCTGTCCCAACAGTGCTGCTGGGACGACCTTTTCACAGCAGGTTAGCACTATGGAGATTAGGATTAAGTCAACCTGCTGGGTTCTGGATGATGGGTAGCAAAAGTGGTCCTGTACATGACACACCTACCACCACTGGTGAGAGGTCATCCGATTGACGTATGCAGCAGTATACTCTTGAGTGAGGTCCAATGGGCATCTGCTTGTATGCAATCCATCCTCCACAGTGCGGTAATTGCAGCACAACTTGCGTCTGTTGCGGCAAAGAAAGCAATTTTGAGTTGTTGATGGGCATATTTCTCAATCTATTACTATATTTTTACAACAGACTTCTCTAGATATTCTCTATATATACACCCAAGTTTGGCTGTTTTCAAGCAAGGCCACAATGTGGAATATGGGTCTGTCTGACAGCCCAACCTGTTTAGTACCTAGGAAAAATGAACACAATTCAGCTTATCTCCGAATGCCCCTCTATTACCTGCTAAATGGAGCGAGGTCTTGCAAAAATGAAGGATTGTCTGTTTTTTCAACATTCACCTTGGATATATCCCCCCATTTCAAGGTGTTCCATTCAAGAAGGGGAGATTATGTTGTGGTGCTTCTCTGAATGGCTATAAAATCAATGACATGAACTTTCTAAATCATGTTGTGTGGATCTAGCCATCTTCTCATAAAAGACGTAAATTAATAACTCAGTGTATAAATTAAATAATCGGCGTCAGTTTAAAGTGCCCTCAAGTATACTCCTGTGATAAAACGACCCCTCTACTATTGTTCCTTTGTAGGCTTAACTGAGAAGGATGTTTCATCATTTGAATAATGATAGCAATGCTTTGCTTTGATGATTACAAGTTTTCGCTAAAACATTTCCTGTCATCCTTAGAATTCCTTTGTCGATACCAACAAAAATACGAGGCCTTACCAAAGGATGACACGTCTTGATAATGACAGAAAAAGGTGGTTAGTTTTACATTCAGTTCAGTAAATGTGTTGTACAGAAAAAAAATCAGCAGTGCTCAATTTTGCTAAGGAACCATGATTGAATGTTAGAGGCCCGTTTAAAAACTACAAAACATCCGTCCAGTAGTTTTTTTTTGCACAGGAGTAATCATTTATGTTTATCTCAGAATGCTCAGATGATTCCTGACATATAAACATATCACCACTCAAACGTTCAGCTCATAAAGTGGTAAGAAAACCCTTATTTATGATATATCAATTGATTATGGGCGGCCATTTGAAACGCCCTCCTCCTGGCAAACCTGGACATCCAAAGATTGGGCACATTCTGAAAAATGTCAGTCTTAGTCCATGCTAAAACTGTGGAAAATTTGGTACTTTTAAATCACAAAGTTCACCAATTCATCATTATAGAGAGCTTAAAACAAGCTTAACTATCTTGACGAAGTCGAGAGTCTTCTCCGCAAAAGAGGCGATCGTTTCCGGATCACCCCCCTTTCGGGAGGGGTTCTGGTCCCACCTTCTGCCTATCTCCGAAGAAACGGGCGATTGCGGCCGTTCCTCAATCTGCCAAGACCATCTCAATGTCTTCATCAAGCCAGTGCGTTTGCGGATGGAGACATTGGCCTCGGTGGTTCGTTGCCCAATCAAGTGAGGGCCTGGGCGACGTCACTGGAACTCAAGGACGCCTATCTCCACTTCCCAATTCATCGAGACACCGCCATGGCGCCGGTTCTCGGTGAATGGAAGCGTACCGGTTTCGCTGCCTCCCCTTCGTCCTTCCACCCGCCCCATCGGGTCTTGCACACCCGGGT
>JAMKCH010081829.1:0-14279 GCA_023653785.1 Ophioderma brevispina
CTAGAGTAATTAATATTTGATAGACCCAATTTAAAATTGCAAGTTAATTATAAAAATAGTAATATACCTATTTAGACTTTGTAGTAATGTCCTGAAAACTTGTGTATAAGGCTAAATTTTTTTGAATGAAGCACGTCAAGGGTTGTGCAACGGGGCCGTTTCACATTCATGCAATTCGTAAAGGTAGTACAAGATTGGTCGCAAAACGTTCACAATACAAATGTATCGTAATTTCTCAAACCATGAAAGCCCACACTTTAGTATCAGGTTTTAATTACTTTTTAAATCGCGCGTAGCGCGGAAAAAATTGCCAAATTTTATGGGTTATAGAGTATTTTCCAACGGAAGTAACAGGGCAGGTTTTTTCTGTGTTTCACAGTGCACGTTTTTTTAAACCCTTTATAATGTGCGGGTAAGTGTTTTTAATGGAAAGCGGGGAAAGTTTTTTTTTTTTTTGCTCATAATTCTGGTGGGGGATAAGTTTTTTTTAGAAAACTTCAACCCCCCCGTGAGTCAAATAGTTCGTCCCTAAATACAATAGCAATTTTGTTGCCCGTCACCGAACCCACCTGAAGACAGCTCATAAACCTTCCCTTCCAGTCTCCGGAAAATTCGAAGGGCGCACAAAACTAAATCCCTCCACGTTTGGGGAATTGTAGGTAGTTCCGGTAAAATAACAAAACATGTTGAGATATTTTGCAGCCTTTGGGACTGTCCTAGTGAGGGTGGTTATTATTAATGAAAGTTGAAGAGTAACTTGACCATCGCTGAGATTATCACAACATTTGGAACATTCGATTCTGTTATAAAGTAGCCCCTCACTCGGCCCTTGTTCGAAAGCGACGAGGAGGCGTACACACGTGCGGCTCAAAATAGTGGTGGCTCTGTTCATATTCCCTTTTCTTAAAATCTATACTATGATACTATACTTTATTTGAAAAGTTTTAGTTTTTGTGATCTATAGGGAATTGAATTCATAACATTAAAATATGTCACGAGTCCGGGGTGCAAAACAGCGAGCGCGATGTGGTATTTTTACTTTAATTTCTATGGAGCGATTATTTAGTTGTTTGCGCCCATTCGACCTCAACTTATGCGCAGCTCGTGTGTTTCTTATACACTGCTTGCAAACTTTTTTTGGGGGGTGGGGCACTTAGGGAGGCAAATTTGCAATCTTATGTCACCCGACGCAATTTTAAAAACGACGGGATTGAGGTCATCAAGTCAATATTTTGAGCGGAATAAAATAATAAGCAGCATCACTTTCCGTCCAAAAAATTTCCGGCGGCCGGTGGGGGGGGGGTGCCAAGGCACCCCCGCCACCCCCCCCTTTGTCCCCGCCTGTCCGTCTAAGGTATGTTTGTACTTTTTTTGTGTATCAATGGTAACTTGTTGAGGTGGCTATCTATCCATTGGTAACCACATATTTGAGGTTCTCAATCCGTTTCTGAGATACTAAGGGGGTGTATGAAAAATCCTTCGAATGGTTACTCAAAGGTTTAATCAATTTATTCATGTAATGAGCCAATTAAAGAGAAACCGTAAAAAGTGATAGTCCTTTGATGGTTAACTTGATATATCAAACTTTCATATTTGGGCCTTAAAAATTGAGGCACATTTTGGTAAATCTCCAAAATCATTGGCTGGAAGTTTTGGCTCCTTGTAGTTACTCTGCTAGGATTCGTTCTGTCGCTACCCGCCATCAAAGACTAATGGGAAAAACGTTTCATCCTTTGTCAGTTATGGATTGCGATCGAGAAAATGTAGCATTGACAATGACAAAGCCAGGTTGTTTTCCCCTTCCTTTCTCTCCTTTGATCTACATGTCCTCTTCATCGTCAGTATTACTCTTCCCAGGGAGGTTTTTGACCTCTTTCTTCTATCCGCTCTTTTTCTTTGATCGGGGTACTGATGTTCAAATACATCCTCTTTTGAAAAATAAATGTCAAAATGTTTCCTAGAACGATTTCATCCATCCTCTTCGCGTATTAATTATCAATCGCTCACTACCTCCTCTATCATCCGTTTTCAGGCTACAAGACATGCCATTTTTCTACTTAATCTTCAGATGCGCTGGCATTGTTGCTGTGTTTTTCTATCTTCCTATGAATGATTAATGATGATTAATGAAGAGTGCTGTCGGCTTTCCACTAAGGCCACATCCTGATCGGGACAAACAACCCACAATATATCTAGCAAATACCGTCCGTGCATCGTACCCTATTTTAGATCTCAAAAATCTCCTCTTATAAGAGCTCACCCCCCACACGCGCATACACACGTACATTTGTAATCACCGTCCTCAAGGACGTCCCGTCCTAACAAAACTGTTTCGACTGTAAACTAGTTAGGACGCACACTTCGAAATGCAACACTGAGCCACGAGGTAATTTTATACTTTGTATGATAAACTTAGTCACACAGACAATGACACGTGTTAATAGCTGCCCTCATTCCCCTTAAAAAATATTTTGTCTCAAAGCAACACCTCCGCTGTTTTGAGTGCTAAAACCGCATGAAGAGGAAAAAATGTGCCAATCTGGACTTATAATCGACGGGTTGATGAATTAACAGTATCGAGCACTAACATTGGGTTACAAAAGAGTATTATTTAGTGAGGAATGGATTGTTTGTTTGCATATACTCTGTGCAAAAACCTACAAAAACAAACAAACATTTGCATACTCTAATACATTAGCTTCTCAGCTCTTCAAAGTTTGAGGACAAACTTTTTTTTGCATCATCCTAGCATTAGGATTATGGTGAGCACAAAAGAGGTTGAAATACAGTTAGGATTAAAGCCCATGATCTACTTCAGGCGCAGTGAGCGATGGTATGCACACACGGATTTTTGATCCACAATCCATGTTCGCATGTTCACGAGCAGAAATCGCTCACCGCGACTGGAAAGTATATCATGGGCTTTATGGCATAAAGTTGAGTTTTTAAACTAGAGCTTGGAGTGAATTGGGTTGAAGTATGATACAACAGATAAAACTAATGAAGTTTGCATGGGCGTTCTTAGGTAATTTCTTGCAGGTGTATGTGTTTGAGCTTTCATTAAAAGTATACCTTTATGAAGGTGTAAATCATGTTGGCAGAATTACTTCCTTTAATTAATTACTTGCATGTTAAGACATATTACGCGAACATCATGAATATGAATAAGCATGTGAATATCAACGTACAGTAGCTGAGCAATGTATATTGACTTGTATCATTTGTTAAAGTAAAAAAAGTTTTTTAAAAAGTTAACCCAAAGTTTAAATCCGTTTTGTCCCTGTAAAACAGGGGGGTTCAAGTACTCAGGCAGAGCAGAATCCCCCCCCACTACCAGCATATCGATGGTCTTAGGCCTCTTAAAAAAGTTGTATTACTGAACTTAAAAATGTCAGTCGGTGCGGTTGCCATTTTTTCCATATTTCTTTTTTATTAATTATTATTTGCCGAAAAGTTTCCAGTAATTCCATTGGAAATTGAAATACACCACCCTCTCTCTATAAGATGTAGACAAAGAAGTTGTAGGGATTTCAAACGAAATTAGCCTGATATTCATACTTAATTTTTTTTTGCTTTAAAACTATAGCCAGCGCTCCAACTCTAAATGAACTACAGTTTTTAGCAGAAGAATCGTGGCCAGCATATAGATACCTACCGCTAAATTAACCGCAATCTAGGTAAGACGCAGAGTAAGTGCTTGCATCTCATTTACAGATGTTTTTTGCCTAAATACGCATTATAATACCACTTTGCTACGTGGCGTCACCAAGTGTCCGCGATTTATTAGCGTGAACTGTTTTTTTTTTTTTTTTTTTTCTGGGTCAAGGTGAAGGCGTCTTTTGTTGCAAAAATGCATACAAACAGTTTTAGTTTTAGAGAAACGGAAACCATTTTCATCAGCCCACTGTTGAATCTTATTCAGGCAATTTTGCATTTGTCTTAATTTTTTGCTTTAACTATAGCCAGTCGCTCAACTTTTAAATGAACTACAGTTTTCGCAGAAGAATCGTGGCCAGCATATTAGATACCTGCCACGTACATAAAGCATCTAGCGTAAGACACATCGTACGTGCTTGCATCTCATTTACAGATACTGCCTAAATACGCCCATACATTACCGCTTTGCTACGTGCGTACCAAGTGTTCCAAGCTGGCCACAATTTATTTGCGTGAACTGTAGTAAACTGTCACACAAACAAACAACACCCAAAAAGGAGCCTCGTTACGATGGTACCATCAGTGTAAACCATCTAAGACAGACCAGGTGTTGGTTCTTTACAGCATGAACTCTGAATGTACACATGATGGTGATGATGCTGATGACGGACAACTTCAAACACTGATACAGTGCCAAAGACAAGGCATTAGGAACACAACCCAGAGGATGAAATACAGAAATCCCACAATGCAATAGGATTGAAAATTACAATTTAAGGTAGGATCAGCGGCTACGGCTTCGTGCCCAGATCTTAATGAAATTGTCATGTGAAAGAAACATGTGTGACAAATTTTATTTTTTTTCCAAAAAAGGGGTTTTGGAGATATGTCATCTAATGTGTTTTCAAATTCCCATAGATTTTGTACAGGGACTGATTTTGGCAGTATAGAAAATGGACCAAAATGGGCCAATTTTGTGAAAAACTACACATTTTATTTCGTTTTTTCTCTAGTAATTGTTGAGTTATTTTTCCCTAAAATAATTTTTCTAAAGAATTAAACAGCCAATGTGAGATTTTAAGTATTTTGTTTATACACACGTCCCTGGAGCTTCAGCTTTAAAAGCTCCTTCCATTTAGCCTTTGGAAAAATTATTTAATGAAAAAATTAGTGAATTTTTAAAAAATAAAGAAAAACACTATTAACAAATCGTACCATTTTGAAAACTGCAAAAATAAGTGGAGGAAAGTTCAATCCTTACCATAGTAAAATTTGGACTAGCCCGAGACAAGATTATTTTCACAAGTTTCAGCTGAATTGGACAAACTTGAAAAATATGCAAATAAGCTCATTATCATGATGATGAATATGCATATAAGGTCATATAGTAGAGTTTTATCAATGTACCACATATAAAGGTTAATTATTCAATGTTTACAAGAGTACAAACCCAATAGGTGCAGGGTGCAAGAGCAGGAGGAGTCCATCTTAAGTTCAGTGTTAGGGTTAACACACACACACACACACACGCTCGCCTGTGTGCGCACACGCACACATGCGGATGGATGCACACACATACACATATTAGCAAAGCAATTCCTGTCCCGATCTGCAAGCCGACGCGACGATACAAAATAATCTAAAAATTATCAAGTGGCCAGTGGTTATGCTTGGATTGCAAACAACTATTAATACATATTTTGTACAGAACATTGCTGCAATGCAGTATGGGATTGAATTTAAATTGTTTCTCTGATACACAACTTCCGACTCATATAACAGACCCTGGGCCTTTACACATGTAAAGTTGAAGCCAAAAGTGACACCTTGATCCATCCGATATCTATTACCTAGAAAACTTGCCAAATGGCATCACCGATAATACACCTCATCTGCAATCTGTTCGGGCTAAGCTCGATTCATTTCTATATTTACCCTCGCTTGTGATTATGGTTTGATGACGTGATGATATCATCGCCAATCCGACACAGATTTAACGCTTCAAATTTTCATTTTACCATTTATGCCAGGCGCAATGCTGTCATCTTGTATGTGGCGTGTAACGCAGGTGTGGGTAAACACCTTGGCTGGAATTCTGAAAAGGAGTCTAACTTTAGACCTGGGTTTAAACAGGGTTAGTCCTACATGAGTGGACCTTTTTTCCTTTCAAAATACTGTGAAAGTTAAATGTAACAGGTGAGAAAATTCCTCATGGGACGGCCCATCCATGAGGACTTTTCTCACCTGTTACGGCACATTTATAGAGTATGTTGGAAGGTAAAAAGGTCCACTCTTGTAGGACTAACCCTGGTTTAAACCCGGGTCTAAAGTTAGACTCATTTTCAGAATACCGGCCATTGTGTCCATTCCTGTGCACTTTAATTGTCAAATTGATAAATGCAGAGAAAAACACTCTGTAAGAGTTCTCAAAATATTAAGCACCGTATCATACTTTCAGTTTGTTGCATGGTGAGAATCTAATAAAGAATTTAAGACTACATAAAAAACATATCCCTGGATCATATCATCCTACAACTCGCCTAATAAAGTGAAAGTTAACCCCATTGGCACTAAACAAGATCTTGGCACTAACTGCCTGTCTATTGGTATCTTCTGATCACTATTTTGATTGGCTACTCTGGACATGTAATTATCATTTACTGAAACCAAATCAGAGATACTGTAGTGTAAGCTACGAATGGAGTTAGGGTATTTATACGCAATGCGTAAATATAACCCAGACCCCAAGATTCTCCCGAAACGGCCGTAACCCAAATCTAGGTGCCCAAAAGTATTATAATGAGAATACGCACTTCTAACACTAGTTTTTGACCACCATAATTTGGTTTACGTATCTTCGTATTTGACAAAGTCCTTATGCAATATTATGAGAACACGCAGTATTTTTACGTTCCGTTCACACTTAGTTAGGAAAACCAACACAACACTGAGTGCACTGCTACATCCACGGACTCAAATCCTTCTTTTCCCCCTAAGCAAAATTAACAGGGGTCTCGGGAGACTTTTTGTGCATTAGGATGAGGAATCTTTTGTTTTAGAGCCTAGTTTCTTCTCTTCATGCGATTGGGGTTTTCGGCAATTTAGTTGAGAAAAAACATCGCCGATCAACAATGGAACACTTGGGAAAATGCAACCCTGGTAACATATCGCGTGACGCACCAGATTTTTTATATTCGTGTGCTTGCGCCTCAACAGTGACGAGACACGGCGCGTGCCTACGCCCAAAAAAATCAACAACCACTGCGCGTGTGGGTGAGATAAAACGGTTACGGGCTTGGCATATTCATAATACAAAAAAACACACAGCATTCTCCTCTTGGTTTAATATTCCAAGCTCTAGGGTTTTATACTGAAGAAATAGAAGAACTATGTTGATTGGTTACTAGAGGTCACGCTCATGTTATGTTCCCTTACCATGAGAGAGATTTGTATCATGGGGAATGACATGGAAATGGATGAAATGGTACTTTGGTGTGATAGTGGTGTATTTGGTATCATGGTAGAAGAGGTAAGGATAATAATGGCCATATTTCAGGATTTTCTCTTTGTGGTGAAGCTAACTCAGGCATGCAGTTTTAACTGAGTACTGTTGAGCTTTGTAAATGTCTTTAAATATCACTCAAGACAAGAGTGAACTAGAATGTGAAACCTTTGGTGGATAACTTAACACTATAGAAGAGATTTTTGTTAACTCATTTTTCAAATGAGGGGGACGAAAGAGAATTCTTTTCATTAATTGATGGGTTCAAAGAACCCATTTTCATTAATTGAGGTGGATAAAGAGAATTTTCCATTATGAGGGTGACGAAAGAGAACGAAATGATGGCACAATTGTTTCAATGTGTGCAAGGTGTGGTGCAGTGGTCCAATAATGGAAGGTTGTGTGGTTCGAAGTCCCTGGAGTGCCACCAATGTGTTGGGAAAACTCGGGGGAATGAAACTTTGCCTAGCCTGCCTCTTCCCATGGGTGAAAAATAGGGAGCTATTAAAGAATTATCACAATCTCAAGCCAAAAAAAGCTGAGCACTTCTCATGGATTTCCTAATTGCAGAGAATAAATTGCTAAAACACTGATCTGATAATTGTGTTATATAAAAAATTGCACAGTACCCCACAGATAGAGTAACAGCTCAGTCACTGTAAATCTTTTCAAACACTGCTTTTAAAACAAAGGTCTATAGTACCCAAGTTGTGACAGTGTGCCAGGCAAATATATATTCCCATGCCCGTCATCTGAAACAGCAGTGTGGGGTCCATCAAATTTTTATATGGAATCATTGTGTGGTAATTTAAAAAACTTGGGTTCATGTTAGGCACTTGAGGTGAAATTCCCACAAGTAGGCATTACAACCTTAATCCAAAAAAGATCCAAATTGCTACTAATATATTTGATGAAAGGAAAAAAGATTGCAAATCAATCCATTAATTCTTTCTATTTTTGAAGTGTAAATTGAAACCAAAAGGTAAAATATCAAGGTCATAATTACTTGTTCCCTTTAGAAAATGTAATTCAACGCCAAATTGAATTAAACCAAGGTCATGGTGGGGGGAAAAAGAAAACCCTGCAATTAATTGTACAATAGGAGTTTTGTGTTACTATTCAAATCCTCTTGGCTGTGGGGTGGTTTTTCAAGAATAAGACTTTTGTGCAAGTTCCCAAGGAATAGTGTGGTTACAATCCAACACCTGAGACAATTCTTTACTATTTAAAGGGAGGGCCATGGCCATTGCTACTTAGGTCCATCGTCCCCAGGGGATGGGGGGCCCCGATTACCTGATGTGGTCAAAATTTTTGTGCAAGAAAGCTACTATTTTTCTCAAATGAGGCTTACAATTGAGTCCATCTGTGCTTTATGATGTTGTGCAGATGTGCTTGACGGAATGAATGGCAATACTCATTTGCATACATCAATGGACTTCTATATGACAACTCTACTACCAAAATACCATGCGTGCAAACCATTATTTGTGGTATTTGGGGGGTCCAGCAGCACACCTCCCATATGTTTGCATAGAAACCATCAGTGGATTGGTAAGTGTAATTTTACCTTCTTAGCATTCTATATTCTGGGACTTCTGTGTTAAAGTGGTATGTGGCGGACTCACTCCACCTATCCAAAATGTGGCTTCAGCTACATTGGGCCACTTAGTTTCAGAATTATGGTTGTACGTTTTGTTGTATCTTTTAAGTTGTATACCTTCCCCTGTGGAATTTGGAGTTTGTCAGTACAATGTTTAGTGGGATTTTGGCAGTATTTAGGGGTTTCTTATGACGTTACTTTGTTGGTGTTAGGGATGGAAATCGAATTGGGGGGCCCATCCCCTCATTGAATCGGAATCGGGGGCCACCCTCTTTAATTCTCTCTATGCAAAAAAAGAAATCCCTCACTGATGCCAGTAGTATTCCGGTAATGTAAAATGCTCTATCTAGCTCATGGCATGAATGACATCTGTTGTGTTTTTTCTCCTGGCGCGTTTAATTTTACAACACTATACTTACTCGAAATTGATAGAAACTACCCTCCTTTCCCTTCCTTTCTCTGACCTTTCATCCATGCCACTTTTTTTTTTTTTGCATTTACCAAAATTCGAGGATTACAGGTGTGTATGTTTTAATGACAATTCATAAACATTGAGGAGTGAATGGTACCATTATTCCGCTTCAGTAAGCGAATATGAGGGATTTTTGTGCACAGATGAGTATATGTTTTTTCAGTAAAATACCTACAACAAAAAGAATGATTTAAAGTATAGATTACAGTTTACTAACACTGATTTTTCCCTCCACAAACATAAAACTTTCATTGCATGGTTGGTTTGGCAGCCCACTACTGGTGAACTACAACTGTCGTCAAACTATCCTTTTTTTCAACAGCATCAGTGTAAGGATCTTTTCTCAATCCTAACCATAGCTCTGCAGCTCTAACAATAGTCTCAGGCTCTAACAGAAAAAAATTGGCCAACTGAACATTTCCACAGCACTGACAATCCCCAGACTTCAACTGAAACAATAGGTCTGAATGACACCCACTATTTCTTTTCTTTCTTTCTTCCCCTTGGCCTAATCATTTGATTTTCCACCCCAATTTGAACCAAGCAGTTGATAGAAGTGTTACTTGCATAACCTGCAGCTAGCGACTCCAGACAGTTGTCCCAGATCCTCCAAAAGGGGTGAAGCTAATTCATTTAAGGGTTCACATTGATTACTGCATCACTGCTCACATGTAATTCCAGGCCATATGATTACCTTGGTGTTTTAAAAAGAAACTATTGTTTTCCAATCAAACCCTGTTGATACAAACACCGAGCAGTATCAATTAAATTCCACAACAACTGGTGAAAGTAGATCCCTGGTGGAGAGTAAACAGTGTGACTGTTGTTTTTATATATTGACTTGTCAGAGTTCAGTTTGTTCAGAGGTTGGGTAGAAAGTAGAAGTACAACAAGATTTCAATCATGTCATTTATATTGGCTCCCTTTAACCCTATCTCCCACCAGTACCTTTGCCTATTCAGTATTTGAGCCTCTATGGTGTGCTTCAAAATTTTACTAATATATTTATTTTTTACCTTTCACCATTGCCCAGAAAAAAGGGAATCTGAAAAGCTCCTTTCCATGGATCTTTTGGAGTTTGAGGGACAATTTTGAGACATTCCCAAATAAATAAAACATAAAAAAATGCAGGGGTAAACCTGCTCTCTTCTGGAAATTTAGTTCCCAGGTTTTTTTTTCTAACTAGCTGTTCTCTCTCCCCATATAGTTCTTCTTACACGTGAAGTCTAAAACAGAATACAAGAATGTTCCCATATTGGTTAAGGGTACCCTTCCACGTGTGGCCTAGTGTCATGGGTTGGAGTTGGCTCTGGTACCTACTGATAAATGCCAGGTAATAAATCTTGGATGATCTCCTATTCTTTTCGATTTAAGGTCTTGCAACCTTTCCTACGTGCTCAGGAATGACTCGTCTGAACACACAGGACCAACAGCTTTACTTGACTCTCTAAAACCATGAGGTAACCGAGCACTCACTGCATCATCTGCACATTCTATTCTACGAATGGGTGCCGAGCAGAATAAATTAAATAATCGCATCTTTTTCAATTGTGCTGTTATATTGCAATGTTCCCACCTTATAGGAACTACTTGGGTATGACCAAGAAACCAACTCTTGCGGGGCTCGACCCAGGGCCGCTCGGTCGAGCTTATACCCTGCCGACGGTTCAGCACCTTAGACTGTTTTGGCTACCTGGGGTGTGCAATACCACTGTGCAACTAGTGCAAATGTACTAACCCAGCCAAGGGTGTACCCCTTCAGAGAGGAAGAAGTAATTATGAATATAAGGGGCGTGTATAATAGCCTCAAACTTCTTGTCTTTTGGTGTTAGGGGTTACAGTTTAGAGGGGTTTTATGGTTCCTTTGTAGATGACAATGGGAAAACAGTCGGAAATGAATAAAATAAGATTGACTTTGTTAGGAAAAAACGTCTTGCACTTGCTTACATTAGTTTATACATCTTTTCCTTCCATGTACATGCAATATTGTATACATCACTCGCATAATTTCCTGCGAGTACCAAAACATGCCATGTTTACGAACGTTCCTAATTACCCATTATTTCACCGGTGCCAAGGGGTCTAACCACATAAAATGAACTGTAGGCTGCAAGCGGCAGGAATACAAATATTTTAATATACTAACAGTTTTGTAATGTCAGACAGAAGGTATGAATAAAAACAACATACCAACAGAAAACAGAGTGCACCGCTGAAAATGATAACAATGCATCTGCAAAAGCACTCAATGGGGTATTTACTTGCATGTCATGGCATGTTTCACAATTGAATCATGACCAAAGTTTGATCCGTTAATATCAATTTCTGACTTTCATACTTAAAAAAAAGAGAGAAATACGAAGAACTTTGTATATTGCCCAATTCTTATCTTCATTCTTTTCATCATCCAATACTCCTTTTAGTTGGGCCAATTTTATCATATTTGTCAAACACATCCATTGTTATAATTATCCTATTTTCAAATATATTTATTCTGAACAGCTTAGAAAATTCACAACTGACACATTGATTTCTGTTTCTGCCTTGTCTAATTTGGGTATTCTAAAATGATGCACTGCACAGTTACATTTTTTGATTTAATACACTCGCTTCTGTTGCAATTGCCATCTGTTGCATGCAAAAGTGTATGAACACAGCCACAGCAAACATGGCATCTGGAAATGGCATTGAATGGCTCCCTACATTTGATTTTATTCTTACGTGTTTCTGTATTTACTAACTTAACTCAATTTTGATTTACTTGTTTGTTGGCAGCACCACAATTCGTTTATTATCTGCCCCACAATTTTGGACCCTAATAAGCCTAGGTCCATGGTTAATTACCAGGGCCCTTTGCACCCTTGCAAAGGGCTCGGTTGCCATTCTGCCTAAACTGATCCATGTGTGAGCCAGTTTGCACAACTTTACATAAGTATTTCTCACTCCAAGACTGAGGCATGGTTCAGATCCCCTCTGCCCCATGGTAACCAATAGTCTTATCTCTGTATTATAGATACCATAATCATACCCAAAGTCAACGTATCATACAAGATACGTAATGGGGTGTCAGGACTGTGTACTGGAAAAGAATAACTGGTATTGTTTATGTTGCTGAACATAGACTGGTATTCATAGACCACAACCATTTTGCTGATGAAGCCTGGTGTTGGATAATTTTTTTTTCCACTGGCAGGATCCAGAGGTGCGAAAACACTGGGCTCCATCCCCCCAAGGACTTAGCACCTAAATCTAGTAAGCAATGAACCCATAAGCAACAAACACTCGCCTCTAAGCCCCACTAACAACAAGGTCTCAACCAAAGCAGGTGAACGTAGGCAAACGACCCAGGCATCAGGCAGCCCAATTCCTTGGAAAGTGTGGATGATGATTTTGTCAGATGGTGGAGATTTTCTTTTTGCATATAAATAACCACTTCTAATGCTTACCAGAGTCTGAATGATGTAAATTGAAATTGCCAGTCCCGAGCTGGGCCAGGAGATTGTGATTCAAACATCAGCTTTAAAAAATCATGAACTTGACAGGTTGTTGTTCTGTGGCCCTGGAAAACAAAACTGATTAACACAGAAGGTAATTCATTCCAGAACGCAGCAGAATATACCTTTAAATGAGATCAGCAGCAAACCTTTCTTACCCAGTTCCATGACCTTAGTTCCAAACATCAATGGGTTATTTTTGTAAACGCAAGTCTTGAGTTTGAGTCATTGTGCGACTGCACCAGCACCAAGTCCATACATTTGACACAATATCAATGTGCCAAGATGGGTTGTTCTGGCAGATTTGGCTCTTCCATCTGACATACACACCCGCTGTAGAAGAGTTTAGCTAAAATAATGCATGGTAGGGTATGACTTCCATATGAATAACCCAATAATCCTTTGGCCATAATTTTCTTGGAACTAAATAACCACATACGTTGATCGTTCGTGTCTGCGTCTCTGTGCAACGCGAAGGTACGCCCGTTTTGGAAGAAAGTAGGCTGTACGTTTCTCAACTGTCCAAGACGTTATGAGCCAGAGCACAACTACATTTGTAATCTATAACTCCTCTCTGTGGCAACTCCAAGCTCCCCGAGTAACCACTTTTCAATATGCACCCCTCTATGTAACATTAGGTGAAGTCTTCCACAGCAGGAGTATGGATACTAAATGGAGTGGCTAATTGTAACAAGCTCATTGAAAATGGAGACTGCACTAAAGTAAGCTAAAAGGCAATCAAATTATTGATGAAACTGAAAGGAGGAAACCAGAGAAGGTGGACCAAGTGGATAGTCATCAATCTCAGACACCCAAAGGAGAATAAATATCCTTCTTCCTCCCCAATGCCCTCTCGCCTAAAATCGTCAAAATACTTTCTCTCTATCTAAAGGACCAACATTTGTACAACTTGTTCTCATTGTATTATTGAATCTACATTTGGAAAACAGTGCCAGTCCTTTTTATACTCACTGCCTTCACCAGCGCAAATCAGAAAAAGATAGAGCATTGTATTAAATTGTTTATTAAAAAAAAAAACAATCAAACACCACCGTCACCAAACCATCAGGGCAAGACAAACATGTTGGCAGCCATAGCCTCGCCAAGAATGACAGACACAATAAAACAGATGAGGACAAATGAGGGCTAAGAGCAGCAATGGGCCATGTGCAATAGCTGCCCTATGACATCTAGCAATTTCTGTATTGTATATTGGGACACATAACATATAACATGGCAGCTATTACAAATGGGACCTTCTTGCACTAAATCCTCCAAATACTGATTGTGGTCCAAATAAATCATGTTAAATACATAATAAAAATTGATTTCCAATTTTGGAGACAAAAAAATGGTAAAACAACCCAAAACAAGTAAACCAGGGCCAAGGAAAGTCGGGCCAAGTTGGATAGCTGCAATTGCATTTTATAACATGCCATAGAGTGGTGTTTTCTTTTTTTTATTTATTTAAAAAATCAATTCTCTGTGATATAAATACAGGGCTGGGAAAATTGATTTACTACAAGCTCTAACCCGGAAAAACAGTAACCACAT
>JAMKCH010081832.1:0-10013 GCA_023653785.1 Ophioderma brevispina
TTGTACTCGCCGACAAACTACTTCTGTGATGGCCAAAGCAGCACTCATCATGATATTGTAAAGGGTCGGAGCCTCTGTGTGCAAACTGTTGAGATGAGCAATAAACAGCCATCCAAAGTTTAGCAAACTCACTTGTTCACACACATCACGCTCGACGCAGGGCATACCACAGAAGTATTTTGACGGTGACTGTAGTATTCCCAAAGCTTTGTTGAAAGTACCAAACCTAAAGACCAAAGTTTTCCGTTTTACGGAAAACGGAAAAAAATCACGGAATCGCAATTTGTAACACGGAAAATGGAAATGCTCACAAATACTGTAAAAACCCAGCAAATGATGACGACAAAATAAAACCAATGTGTTACTGATCTTTTAAAGCACAATTTTAAACAATATGGATGGTTATTTACCAGTTATGTAGTGCTATATTCACAATTTTGATGACCCTCAGCGCCGATAAAAAAATTCTATAGCGGCATTTAGTATTGTAAGCAGCAGATGTGCTGCTAAAAATAGTACATTGTTTTTGGCACACAACCAAGTCACTGTGCAAGCGCCGTGGCCTAGTTTTGCCGCCCAGGGCAGTGTGGAAAAGCACATGGTCAACCTGTATCAATGCCTGCAGTTTGTTTACAATTAGCACGCTCAAATTTTCCAAATTTCGTGATATGATAGTAAGCTGTGAAAATGTCGAAACGAAAAGCGAGCGCAAAACTTGGGGGGGTCAACTCTATCTCCAAAGAGAAAATCTAACTGAAAGAGTACAAAACAACTGCTTATGTTAAATTTCAATGGAGATGTGGAGGGCTGACTTTTGTAAACACTCAATGACTAACAATCTCTCCCATGCTCCACAGGTATGTTAAACTGTAGTAGTGTGTAGTTTATGGTCATTTTCATTGATTTTTTCATGTTAACAGAAAATCCGTGAAAATCGGGTTTTGTAAAACGGAATGAAAAACGGATTTTGACTTTTGTAAAACGGTAAACTTTGGTCTTTAACCAAACCATTCACCACTGTACATATTTGTGAGACAAAGATGTTTCTTTTCGGTCTTAGATTGAATAAATCAAGAACGAGACACACACAAGGGAGGCACTCATTTTCAGGCAGGTATGTGCCAACCAGATTTGCAAACATGGGGACTACAGATCTCATTTTTGGATTAAAAATGTGGAACCTCCAAAATTAAATTTGGGTTAGTTTCTTGTCATATTACGGTATCACATGGATATGTATGCCAAGGGCAGATATGCCCTTTTTAAAACTTGAATAAGCCTATGCCACCAAGGATCTTGAATCTGGAATTTATTTGTTTGATCATCAAAATGGAAGGCCAGAAGAATTCTTCAGGTATTGTCTGAAACTTAGATCCCGTCTGAGGTATTTTAAGTAAAATTTGGGCAAAAAACAGAGTATATACATGAAGGTTGTGGCTCTGGAACGAATTAGAGCTTAAAATGGGAGTCTGTGGAACGGAAAAAATCATTCATGAAAATGTGGGCCTTATGGGTGGCACTCCTTTATACACCCTTCTCCAACATGAATGCCCCCTTCCAAAGCATTCATTAGTAGTAAACATCGCCACAGAACAATTTGCAAATGAAATTAATGTTTACAAACTTTCAAACATTGTTTTATGTGAAGCTACAGCACAAAAAAACAAACATCACAATGTTAAAAACAAGTTAGTTATAATTAACATCTTGTAAACAGTAATTTATTGTTACTATAAGACAATCGTATCACAACCTTGAAAATAGCTAGTTTCATCAAATAATACTCAATGAACTATGGTGGTGGTGTGGAATGTGAGCATAAGGAAGGCAAAAAAAAAGAAGGGCGATGAGGAAGGTCAAAAAAAAGGTGGTGAAGGAGGCAGCACGCATTGGAGAGGAGAAAGTTTTTGTAGCTAAAAGAAAATAAATTGGAGACAAGTTGGGAGTTTGTGGGGACTGAAGCATCCGATTTGTGGGGGGTGGTACTTTAAGTAGGGGGGTTTGTGTTAAAGGCATGTCATGAAGTTATGGAGAAAAAGTAGGGAGACAGCGGGGTTCAGGGTGGTGGAAAGAATGAAGGAAGCAAGCCAGAAAGAAGGATGATATAGGAAATGAGTGTAAAAAAATGGTACAGAGGGAAAGTAAGGCGGGGGTATAAGGTTGACGAAGCAGCAAAGAAAGTGGTTGCGCGGCTATAAAGGAGGAGGCTGGCGAGCTGAGAGAGATCCAAACAATGGTGTTTAGATAGTGAAGGCAATGAAAAAGATTGAAGAGAAGTTGAAGGGGAAGATGTATGAGGGGAAGCGATGGAAAGCTGGATTTCAGTGAGAGAGTAGGAGGTAGAGTTTGGAAAGAGAACATGGAGAGAGTGGAGAGTTTGTATTAAAGTGCAAAGACAAGAGTTAGATTGGGGACCGAGGTGTCTGAGGAGTTTTAGGGAAACGTGGGTGTGCATTATTAAAGTTCTGTAGTTTAGATATTTTCAATTGTGATTGATGTGGTTGTGGAGAGAGGAGGTTTGATGAATGAGATGATGTATGCTGATGATCTGGTTTTGATGAATGAGACAATAGATGGACTGAAGGAGAAGTTTTGGAAATGGAAGAGGGCTTTTGAGAGTTAAGGGTCTGAAAGTAAATTTTGGGAAGACAAAAGTGATGGTGAAAGGGAGGAGGGGTGTTAGTTAGGTAGACCTATGAGTTATGTGTGGAAAGAGGTAAGAGCAAATTCAGTGTGGTGTGAGAAATGTGGGAAATGGATTCATGGGAGATGCACAAAGATGAAGGTGACCCCAAGCAAGAGATTTTGTGTGCAAAAGATGTACGAGGGGAGGTGTAGAGGGATTGTGGAACAGCTGTAAAGATTATAGAATCGGTGAAGGAGTTCTTGTACCTGGGGGACATGGTAAATGAAAATGGTGGATGCAAGGCAGCTGTGAGAGCTAGATCAAGTTTTGGGTAGGGAATGTGGAGAGTTGCTACACGGAAAGATTTCCTTTCAAGATGAAGGAATGGTGTGAGATAGGTGATGCTGTACGGGTGTGACATGGTGTCTGAGGGAAAATGAGATGGGGATTTTCAGAAGACAGAGAGCGAGAGCGAGAGTGAGAGCGATGTGCGATGTGAAGTTGATGGTTCACGATTAATTATTACTGGTACCAAATACTTGGTTACTCACTTAGCTTGCAGAGCCAATGCAATGATACCAGCAGCTAGTGGTGCTGACGCTGATGTGCCTGTATGCTCTGAAGTACATCTCTGGTGCAGATCCGTTGTTATCTGCCATAAAGGAGGAGGAGAAGAAGAAGGTATTAGTAGTATACTTTGTTTAACACCAAATAGGCAAGACTCTTCACACTGCAAATTGATATAGAATGGTACGGGCGCAACTGCAAGCAACACTACCGCAGAAGACGCAATATGTGGTGTACGTGCAGCGCACACTTGTGGCAAAAGGCGCGCTTGTAAAACGGAATTACTTTCATGCGCGGATAAACAAAAGCCGAATAATTTTTGCCTATTAGGTGATGAACAAAGTATAGTGTCATGAAGACACATTTCAAATTACACTACACCATTGTATGCTATTTCTGATATACATATTAGGGAAGAAAGACCAATTTTAAAAGCAGAAGGAAACCGGAGTACTCCATGAGAAAATCTGTAAGGCCATGCATGGACTGGGAACTAAGCGCATATGAAATCACACGCTTGACCAGCGTGAGAGGTAGTGCATCAAGTGTTGCGGTAGGGAAAAAAATGTGGAGAGTTGCTACACTGAAAGATTTTCCTTCAAGACGGAAGCCACGGGGGGGGGGGGGGGGGGGGGGGGGGCATGAGGGGGGCTTTTCCCCCCAATTTTTTTCTTTCCCATAGTTTGTTCCCCCCCCCTCCCCGGACGAAGAAAATGAGGGATTTTTGGCAAAAGTCAGCGAGTTGAGACCAATATCACCAATGCTTGGTTAAAAATCAGCGGATTTGGGACCCAAAATTGGTTTAAAACTCTCCCAATATTTGATACTTGGTGACCGACCCCCAAATATTATATTATTTCTGATTGTATTACATCCCATGTTAAAATTTAATCATATAAATTATGAGTGAGGGAAACTGGACAATATTGAAAAAAACTTGCAATGTGTTGTCATAAGCATGACTTATCTAGACATAGTTTAAAGAGATAGTTGTGTGAATCATCCTGAAGAACATGTCAAAGACGGTCCGAGTTATAGATGGAAATATGATCCAACAGTGATCTTTGCTCGTATTTAAGAAGTGGACAGAGGGTTCTTGTTACCTATTAGGAACAGCAAGATTGCAAACTGTTGAGAACAAAGGACTTTGTAGAATTGATATGTCAAAAACATATAGGCGCAGGAAGTTTGTGGAAGATGTGGGACTTCCTTTAAACCATGTTTCAGCAAACTGAGAAGATTGTGAAATTTCGACTTGTCTTCGCTTGTTAGTTGTTGAACTCATGGAATTTGTGTGGACAATCTGGTGCAATAATTTCTCTTGCCAGTGTCCAAGAGAATTTTCACAGTGTAGACCTTTCTCAAACAGAAGGTGGCCAGATACTTTCATAAATTTGATTTATGAAAAAATCAAATGGTTTATTATAATTCTGAAAGTTGTCAGAATCGTCAGCCAAATTTGGTTCCTTTGGAAAAAGCAAAGGTTAACATTAAAATTCCAGCAGGGCATTGCTTCTGTACCAGTTGCATGCACCTTTAACCAATGAGGTACCGTATGGACAAATGTTATACCATCAAGCTGCAGTTATACTCCCAGTGTTTCTCCAAGTCCACGAGTTTATAAATTAATCGGCCGGTCTAGACCAAAGGACTTTTGCCGATTTCGCGAAACTCGTTTGAACTGTACCAGCAAGACTTGTGTCGCCAAGATTTATGTGGACCTGGTTCTACAGAAGACTGGTGCGCAACCAACAGTGAACTTTAACTTCTAGTTACTGAGATGGTTGCTTGTTTTAATTTGATTTTAAATAGGTAGACAAGATATAGATAAAATTTGTGCGATGTTGATTCTTATATTGCCGTGACTTTAATTTAATGTATTAAAATCATTACTTTGAATAAATCTTGGTCAAGTCATCTTCTTCCAACTCGTTCCTTGTGAATTTTGTTTTATGACCCACGGGAGGTTTACTTTTACCTTGAGATACGTTCTCGTAACAAATTCCCCCCCCCAGATTTCACTTTTGCCCCCCCCCAGAAAAAAGAGGTATGTGCCGCCACTGGACGTGTGAAGGAAAATGGCTGTGAGATTGGTGATGCTGTACGGGAGTGTGACATGGTGGTATGAAGGAAAATTGGAGATGGTATTTTCAGAAAGAAAGAGCCGAGAGCGGTGAGAGTGAGAGAGATGTGCGATGTGAAGTTGATGGGTCAGACTTAATATTTATCACTGTACAAAATACTTGGTAAGCACTTAGCTTGCAGAGCCAATGCAATGATCCCAGCAGCTAGTGGTGCTGACGCTGAGTGCCTGTATGCTCTGAAAGTAGTACATCTCTGGTGCAGATCCGTTGTAATCTGCCATAACGGAGGAAGGAGAAGAAGAAGGTATTAGTCAGTATAATTGTTCAACACCAAATAGGAAGACTCTTCACACTGCAAAGTGATTTATAGAATGGACGGGCCGCACTGCAGCAACACTACCGCAAAGAAGGCAATGGTGGTGTAGTGCAGCCACACTTATGGCAAGAAGTGCGATCATAAAGTGGAATTACTTTCATGCGCGGATAAACAAAGCGCCGACATAATTTGGCTATTAGGGATGAACAAAAGTATAGGTCATGAAGAACATTTCAAATACACTTACCACCTTGTATGCTTTTTCTGATATACATATAGGGAAGAAGAAGATAGAAAAAGAAAGACCAATTTTAAAAAGCAGAAGGGGAAACCGGAGTACTCCCTGAGAAAATCTTGAAGGCCTTGATGGACTGGAAACTAAGCGCATATGAAATCACACGCTTGACCATGGTTCGAGAGACCATAAAGCATGATGCTCCCATCCCCTCTTTTTTTCACCTTTAAAATTGCATTTCGAACATTTACTAAAATAATCAACTTTGATGTATTGTCACCATTCTTAAACAGATATGGTGGCAGAGATACCAATGGGAGTTGGGAAAAATCTGAAACTGCAAACGGAGGATGGGGCGAAGCGACCGGAGTAGCGCCCCCCCCTAAAGCGCCGGGGGGGTCCAGAAAATTTCCAAACTTTTTCCATGGGAAAAATATCACTTGTAATGGAATCAGAAAAATGAAAATAACATGCTTAAGTCATGGTTTCAGGAATATTCATAAGGTGTAATACAGGGTTCACACTAGGTTTTTAAAAATAGTGCATCTACTTGGATGCAAAAATTTATACAGATTACCCTAAATGTCAAGTTTTAAAAGGTTTTTAGCACTGTTACAATATTGTAAACAATCAACACATCAATTCAAACACACTGGGCATATGAAAAGTAATACCACTGATGACCCTTAAATGCCAAAGAACTTTGGAGTATCTTGATTACCCTTCGAGACAGATTGAGCAGAGGGGTTTAGTGAACTAAAATTTTAAAAATGTAAAATTACGCATGATATTTATTTCACAAAATTGTTTAACATGAATTAATAGTTAAAAGATAATGATTGTGAGTGAAATGATACAATAGTGTGAGCATGTGTCAGAGCAAACTCTGTCATTTTATTAGTTTAAAGTGGCTATTTTTTGCATTCCACATAGACACACAATTTTACTCTATCTCGACCAAAGTGCGTCCGCCTCTGAAAAAGTGCGTTTATGACACAAAAACGCACTGATGGGAAACCCTGGTGTAATAATGATACCTACCACCTTTCTTCTTGTCTGCTACCGCTGCTATTACGTTGTTCGCCCCAACATAGAGGCAACAAGCTTTCATGAATATTATTGAGGTATAATAATGATATCTACCACCTTTCTCTTCCTATACCACTGCTATACATAGTAGCCAACGTGGAGGCACAAGATTTCCATGAATATTCATGAGGTGAATAATGATACCTACCACCTTCTCTTTGTCTACTACCCAACTGCTATAACGTTGTAGCCAACGTGGAGGCACAAGATTCCGATACCATTGGAGAAACCCCAGTTTCTGATGTACTACTGATGGACAAGGTGTAGATACTATTAGCGTAGCCAGCACAGTTACCACTGGCATCAACGTGTCAACGTTGCCTGACGCCCAAACGTAAATAGAGCCAAGACCGTGGCGACCCTGTTGTGTGAGATCAACACAGGAAAGAAAATGCATTTTCTGTTACATAAGTAAATACAACTTGTTGGATGTTGAATTTCTTTGAACCTTTTAACTGATGCATACGCGTATTTAAATGGTTAACTGTATGGCCTGGTCGATCCATCCAGCCCATCCACCGAGGAATTCTCACCAATTACATTCAATTTTACAGTATGTGAAAGAAGAACAAGTTTAAACACCTCCAGTGCTGCCTTAGGGGAACGTACCCAATCTCAAACCTCGACCTACTTCACACTCAAACCTGAGATTTTGGTACCATAGAAACATTAGAAATATTTTTTTTCATCTCGTCTGACAAAAATATTTTGATGCGATGAGCGAATGCATCTAATTCACAGATGTTTGAAAGTCGCTGTATTTTGACCCCCAAAAACAAAATAAAACAAAAATTATTGAAGCGAAAAATTGTGGGTCTGATTCGGGGTTGAGTGGGCGCGGGGACGGGGCATTGCGGGCGGGAGGAGCGGGGGGGTGGGGGGTTGTTTTTGTCCCGACTACTGATTTGGAATATGTAGTCCACTAAACTATATTAGTGTACATGGGTGAGACATTTCATGCGGGCAAATAGGATTTTTCTTAAAATCTAGTTTCCATGTCTGTCTATGGAGAATGGGCCTATAGAGGGGTGCTATACATAACAAATATGAAATTTGTCGGCCGATATGGCAAGATTCCCGCAATGATTGTCCGATTTTTGCCAGAGACGATAGCTCTTGCATGTCCTACTTATATCAGTTGTCACTGCTTAAAATTGTTTTTTTATTCTTAAAAAAATAAAAGAGGCAATGGTATGGGGGCAAACAGCTGTGAATTCATCACATTAAATCCACAAGTACATGGATTGGACAGCAGCACATACCTTTGTAACTCCTTCCTTGAAAGCCTGCTTGGCCAACTTCCCCGGTCATCCACTGTTCTCCCGTCATCATCAGGCCCCCAGCTGGACTGTAGATACGATGTGTCTTCTGGCAAAACTCAAAGACGTAGCTTCCACAAAGTCCGTCACATCACCATCCAACATACGAACACCTGAGTTGATATTGAAAGGCAATGTTGTAATAGCATGTAGCTCTAAGTGTTTGAAGATTTTACCAGCTGTAAGGGATTAGCCGCGATAATGTGAGAGAATCGAAAAAATGTGGAAATGCAATTTTTTTAACTATAAATCGGGGAGAAGTGTGTACATTCCATATAAACTGCTTTAATGTGAAAACAACCACCAAATTGTGAAAAAATGAAGTATTAATTGTCATACCGTCTCCCGCAAATAGACATTACAGCAACGGCATATCAAAATCTGTGCGTTTACACCAGTAACAGAAGTAACAACATAATGTGTCTTTGAGGTCAACTGTATTGATCATGGGCCACAAATATCACGCGTGAAAATCTGTGATATACAGAGGGCAAAGGATTTCTTGATCTCAAGCCGGAATTTTGATACGCACGTATAGAAATTACAGATCAGATAAAAAGTAGCCTTGTCTTTAATACCCACATATTTCAAGCCCCAACCACTTGCAGGTATGTTCGCATATCCATGCCCAGTAACGAAAAAATATAAAAATATGAATTTGATGATTTTTTCGATGTTTGGATTAGCAAATCAGTGCTAATCCCTTTAATCAGTAATACCCTATCTGGTACCAGCATGTTCAGAGGTGACTATACCAAGTGCAATGTATAAACACAGAATAAGGCACAGTTTATTCCTTACCTTTAATTAGTTGATTTAATGGAACTCGTCCTCATCTGAGGTAAACAGCGCTTGTAAACTCACTGGTTTTTGTCATTGGTAATTCATGCAAATTAAGCATGCACATCCAATTAGGGTAACGGGAAAAGGGCTGTCTACGCTGACGTCACAGTTCGGCTATTTTGAGGTGATGGGAAGTTATAGATCGGCCATTTTGTGGTGATGATTACCATAGCAAGCCGTGGTAAAACTGGAGATAAAATGCACCAAATTTTTACCTGAAGTGATAACGGGAGACTGGAATGGTAACCGCTAGTTAGGAAATAACATGCACATTGTAGAATGGCTATTGTGTTTCACTTTGCCTTATCCAAAGAAATGGTCATAAAGGGTGCCAACAACGCAATGGCTCGTAGAAACACACATTTGTTTATCACCTACGAATGAACCAGGGCTCTGATGAACTAAGATTCGGACTTATAGAAAGTACGCGCAAGTGTTGTGGTCACGGAGTGATACTGCGGCAACGGAGGGCCGATGATAAAGGCTAAGCACCGGCAAGTGACCCGGGATGCGTAGACAGCCCTATAAGCAAGAGGCCGTGATCATAATACATGGTACTTTTTTATAAACTTATTTTATTTGATTCAAATAAAGGACTCAGTCCATCTCCACCTTTTACCTCTTTATGATATTTTTTATTTTTTCTGTAATTGGGAGTACATTACGATCAAGTGCAAATTACAGAGATATACACACATACCACCAATGCTTGCATTGTAGGCTACACCCACACCACAGATTCCATTGTCTGCCTGCATGGCACCTCACCGCCACATCTTGTACCGTGCCTACACAAAAATAAGCAGTCAATAGTAGTATAATTTTGCAATATTGGAAATTTATACCAAGGTAACCCACATAATTATTAAGGTGACAAAGATAAATATTTGTCTCTCTGGCATAGTAACTATTACATATACTGGATTGTTAGGGT
>JAMKCH010081833.1:0-11760 GCA_023653785.1 Ophioderma brevispina
TTTGCTGAATTTTTGATTAAAAATGGTTCAAGAAGTTAGAGAAATGGTGACAAGAAAGTCCACTTGTTGGTGATTATTTAAATGTTCAAAAAGTCGAAAAAAAAGGACCATTTTAGGGGGTTAGGTCACTTTTAGCAAGAAAAAAGTCCACTTTTTGAGAAAAAAAATCCATTTTTTCGAAGTCCCGCACCACCCTAAAATAAATCCTGCCGTACGGCCCTGTTTGCTAGGTCTAAATGTGTACAATTATAAAAATGTTCGTGAATCGTGAGGAAATCGTGAGTTTGATGGTTTGCTATGCGAAGCTAGCTTTGCAATACAGCGCGGAAGCACAGAGCGAAATACGAATTACTATATACAAAACCTTCACGCAGAAGGGCAGAGCAACGAGTTATGACCGGCCAAATCAAATATAATTTTATTTGATAGTAGACATATGCAAACATTCATACATATTAAAATGATTTGCACATATTGAAAAATATGAATAACATCATGATTAATTAGTTAGGTTTGTTGAATTGAAATCACTCCTTACTGTGCCAGAGCTCATTCCCACTGAATCACAGCTTTCAATATTCAATACACATAGGCTACCGCTGTACACAGGGAAAGAAATACTTCATAAATTACATTGAAGTGACGCCACAAGTAAAAAAATCTAGTGGTAATCATAGCATATTTTTTTCTGAGAAGACTTCCACTTGTTCTCACTTTTACAAGAAACTAGTATTGGTTTAGCGGCGCGGGTTGAACCTCCCTTGTAAGTGAAATTCTAGGTGCTTTCAAAATATAATCCTCATAAGCATAGCACCAAGTACCAACAACTTTCTCATCTTCAATCCTTCTTACATTGCAAATGATAATGTTAATACCTACAGAATACCGGCATCGACACACAACATATGACTCAAAGATGTACAGGTGTTACAATTTTGCATGTTGCACTACGTCATGCATTAATAAAACAAGGTAATGGCTGGTTTAAGCTGGTGTTGGGCGTATGGAAAATACATAAAATCTTGCAGTATTAAGCCTCATGCTTTTGAAGACGTAAAAGCGAAACTGTATTTTGTTCATGTTCTGAGGTCACCAGCTTCTATTTAAGATTAATCATATTTTATTGTGTGTGGAACTTTAAAAAGATAATCTCATCCATGATCGGCCACCAAGTTTACCTGTTATTTCATATAGGGCGGTGAATACCACTAATGTTCGATTTCTTCTAAAAAGCGGTGTTTCTAATTGAATAGAAATGGGGGTTTACGCAGAAGTTATGGAGTAGAGTATGTAAAAACAACCAGTCTGTCAAAAACATCTTTCATGAGTTTTATTCATCTTCGTTTCCTTTGAATAAATGTGAGATTGGGTCAAGTTATTACTTGGAACGACAGTAGAAGCCTCAAGGTTTATTTATTTGTGAAATTTCAAAATTTTGGGTGTAATTTATGCTAATTTATGAAAAAAATAGCTTGATCTAAGTCAGGGGGGTGGTTTGACAACACTGATTCTTTTTTTAATTCAGACTTAATTTATAGACGTACAAAAATTCAGATCCGACGTTATTAACAGCAGAAAAATCACCATTACTCGAACAAAATACGGCGTGTTAAGCTTAGCCATGGTTACAGTGTCTTTACTGCACCAATTTGCAATACAAACAGTGCAAAAAAATGGACTTTGATGAAAAATAGGCGCGCGATTTGTTTACATTTTGAAGAAATCGCCTCTTATGTTTTGAATGAATCGTGACATTTTCACTGTCGGACAGCATTTCTGCAAATGAGCTGCACAGCATGGGAAATATAAAATGTATTATTACCTGTATTTTTATGCAAATCTACAGAACAAAGAGCCATATACAATAACTAAAAACCCTCAACAAATTACATGTTTCACCTCAAAAATTAAGGAGTACTTGGAGACAGATAAGCACTGCTGATTTAGGTACAGACATTTGGTCTTAGGGATGATCTTGGACTTCAAAGAGTTCATGGGATCAGCTAATCCTGAAATTGGAAAATTAGGGGTGCCAGTGGACTGCAAGTACAAAACCTGGCCCATAATATTATTTGCCAGTCGGTTTTATTTAAATATTTTATCTTGGACGGTTTCCTTGCTATGACCTGGAAAATTGTTGGAAAAAACAGTATTTGGCAAATATTTGAGATTGCGGAGATTGCATTAAAATATAAGGGATATATACTTTAAACAAAATAGTGTATGCGTTTGCTTTTATTTCATGGCTTGAAATGCAAACACAATCCTAAATTTACTATTCACTAGTCAAGTTGTTATTCAAGCTTGCAGATGCATGATGTTTGTGATTATGCTTGACAGTCTCATATAACAAAACATTTGGTGATCTACATTGCACCTAAAGGTCCCAGGAAATGCAAATTAGATGATGTGGTTTGTGTCAAGTTACAAGGAGGGACAAGAAGAGCATTCAATATTTGGGTTGGTGATGACCATCATGAGTGACAACTATTGATTTTTCAGAGAGTAATAGAAACATTCCAGGTGGACTGGGGGAATCTATCATGACACTAACTGGAACTCATTAGTTTCAATAATGATCGCTACTGTTAGTGTATTCTTTTTTTCTGTCCTTGTTTTGGATGGCTGCCCCTATAAAGATTGTGAGTGTTTATCCATCTTCATTTCCGGGGACCTTTAAGTTAAATAACTTCAACTGCCACCATAAAACCATCTTCAAATAATCATGGCGGCCATTTTAGACAGACAGCCATCTGAAAAAAAAAAATAACAAATAATAAGGGCCTCTCTCACCAACTTTTTTCAAAAGTCCGGACGATCAATGGTTCCTTTTTGTTACTTGGGCCTAAGCACATTTTACGTAATTCAATGGGGCCAATATTTGGTATGTGCCCATTAAGTGGAAATTGATGACCCATATCTGCTACAGCCATGGCAATACGCTTTGCCATATTGTATGTCAGTCGTCGTACTACCGAGTCATGTAGAGAAAGAGACTATAATTGTTTTCATTATAATAGCGGGGCACCAGTAATTGCAATACCCTGCAATAGTAAACGCAATTGCAATGCCCCGCAGACCTTGTTTTCATCAGTTTACGAGTGAGAGAGAGTTAATCTAAGGTCCCCACTTTTGACCAATCAGATGAACCGGGATCGTTTAAAGAGGATATAAAATGCAATAAGGATCATTTCGTTTAATGTCGGTTTTAAATTCAGCTAAACTTGAGCATTTTAAAAGAAGGACGTACACAAAAAGAGAGAAACACAGTCGGCTTCACCGGCGGCGAAGAAGGGTTTCTGTCTTATTACTTGAAATCTCTATGTCGAGAGCCTGTAATCAATGAATTCAAAATGGGTCACGTGGGTTTTATTTCAGTTCAGTTTTGACTGTTTTATTCACAACTGCCTTTCTGGTTTGAAGAAGTAGTGTGGGTGACGTAAGGAACTCGACGAAAGTCGAATCAACTACTTGCACGAAGGATCTGACACAGAAGACGCTTTAATTGCTATACAACGACAATGGGTGTTGAACAAACGATTTTTGTATATACTATGAGCTTAGGCGCAATGATACAATCCACTGAGAGTGGAGCAGCGATAGCTCACGTTGCATGTCCTTACATGGGGAGATTGGTGATAACTGGCGCCACCTGTGTAGTGACCATCGAAGTGAAATACTTATTATCGAGATGTAGTTGGTGCTGCGTTCGCTAGCCGATTGAAATGATTTGGCCGGTGTTCCTTTGCGAGCGGCGCGCAGTGTTTAACCGTTTGTTATGATGTCGCTTGCCCATATCCGGTTTTGACGAACATTCGTATGTTGACAGCCTCCAAAACGGATCTGTTATACAAATCCTATACACAAAGTGCAGCCAGGCGATGAGCTAAGAATAAGACGTTGGATGAATGAAAAAAAATAACAAGCGATCAAACATTGCAAAAAGTTTTTTACCCCCGTGAAGAAGATCATTGGGAATTTTAAAGTTTTACATTCGACTGGACACCAAGGGCAAACAAATAACTGTCACCGCTCCACATATGATGATTCTTATGTGATGGATGTACGATCGGGTATGGCAACAGCAATTGACCATTGAAAAACAGATCGCAGTGTAGTGGTTGGAGATGCCATGATTGTCAACGATCTTACAAAGGAACATTGAAACCACTAAATAAGTGTGCTAAGGTTAAGAAGGTAAAACACCGTTCTATGCTCGTGGGAAAATTAATGTTGAAACTGATACGGGAACCTTAATGCAACGGTGATTCGTATCGGAATCTGCGAAAAAAAAATGCGGTGAAAAGGGAGTGCGTCAGGAGGCTTTCCAGCTATCGGAGTTTATCAACGGATATGCTGAGCATGTTGGAGACTAATCTGTTAAATTCTTGCACCCGGGGGGGGGGGGGGCTTGGATTTTGGTCGGGTACCCATGCAAATGAGGGACTACAGCTAAGGGTATTCAAAATTCACAATAATCAAGTTCAGTCCCGATGGGGGTGTCAAATCCATTGATGATGTGACAAATAGGAAAAAGTAACCTAAATATTATCCGCAAATAACCCTGCCGTGTGTATTTTTTTTCTTGCAGAAGCACAGGTGTCATTTTCTGGTTATATTGGCTATCTTGTATGCACATATCAGATCCAAACAAGGGGTGGGTTATAATTCACTGGCAAAATTGGTCCCGTTTGGAGTATATTTTTCACCTGAAATATGGTATAATTTCACCCAAAACAAAATGGTCCGTTAGGGTATAGTTCACTGAAAATTGGTCCGTTAAGGGTCACTTTCGGGAACCGGAACTAGCATGGGTATCCAACAACCCCATGAGAAGAACCCCGGATATGCACACCATTCGGGCCAATTTCTATTACACCGAATTTTGGCTACAGCTGATTGTTTATATTTTAGCAATTTGCATTGCCCTATAACTACTGTACCAATATTGATAGTATTAAACTATTTAAAAAAAATCGTCTGTCTTTTTTGGAGGAAGACGAAGGGATTTGTAGGCTGAAATTTCAGGTGTCAACGTGAGAAAAAATACGCTGCCTTCAATGATACTAAATCATATACTTCGGGGTCAAATCAGGGGGTCCAAAGACGATATGAACAACCACCTTAAATAAACTTAGGTTGATGCCATTTGGTCTAATCCCATTTGGTCTAATTAGCCATTTGGTCATAAATCCCATTCGTCTAAACCCATATGTCTAATACCAATTTGGTTAATAGCATTAGTCTGAACATCCAATTATCTAACAACCAGAATGTCTAATAGCCATTTTGGTCTAATGCCCATCTAGTCTAAGAACATTTCGTCTATTGCCATTTGTCTAATAACCAAAAAACACCATTGGTCTAATTACCATTTGGTCTTAAATCCATTTAGTCTAATATCCATTTGGTCTAATCTAATATCCATTTGGTCTACATGTAACAATTGGATCTAATAGCCAGTGGTCTAATATCACATCTAGTCTAACACCCCATTTGTCTAATATCCATTGGTTCTAATATTCCATTTGGGCTAAATCCATTTGGGCTAATACCCATTTGGTATAATACCTCATTTGGTATAATGTCCACCTGGTCTAATATTTACTTGGTATAATACCCAATTTGGTCTAATATCCTTTGCTGGTAAACCCAAAAATAATTGATCTTAAAACATTGATTTATAATATTGAAAAAAAAAAATATTGCCAAGTGCATATATCAGTATGCCATCTAACATCAAATCCTTTCTGCTGCAGAGCAGGCGACACAAGTTCCCTCCAGCTATCAGCGGTCATTAGACATTTTTAGCCGTTGACGTTTCCTGTTCCGGTCCCCCATGAGACACTGAAATGTATTGCAGAAAAGTGTTCGTTGTCGTCCAGGTTTCTCCTGCCATGAGTCGCGGTCCGGTACAACAGTGATACTCTTTTTTCAGTGGATGAGTCCTGGCTACTTACACGAGGGAGTGCAGTCGCTGTTCAGATTTACGGATGGTGGCATTTGGTAGTTTGTCTACTCGTTTGATGTTTGTTCCTTCAACTAAACACGGTAACCGGATGTACCAAATAAGTTGATTTTTCCAAGGTCTTGAGATTATCTTGCCCTGCGGACTCGGGGTGAAGAATAAGCCCAATGGTTTTCCCTGAAGTAGAGGCGACTAAATAAAAAGGGATCCATAGGGTTCGGGGTTTGGTTCGGGGTTAAGAATTGGTTTTCTGGGGTTTTGTACGCCCTGCATGTCATAAGACAATTCGTCTAATGCAGTTTCTCCACTGGTAATATTTCCTTCGATGAGAGTAGAGTTCTATGCTTAGACCGATTCTTTTTCTTATTTTTGTCGATGATATTGTTCTGGATAGGTCTTCTTTCCTTTTCCAATTGCAGATGACAATACATTGCTAAGACATGTATGGACTTGACCATATAAATCTGCCAAGATGATTTAGACAACCTTTATGCTTGGTCTGTCCAAGACCAACTCCTAAAATGCATTGCGTGTGCAGTCAGCATTGTTCTAGATCTAAAACTTATGCTAGGACAAAATACTAATGGGTGGCAAAACTCTGCAAACATTGCAACCTCGGTATAATTGTGTCTTCTAATCTTTCCTTTTCTGTACCAATTGATTGTACATGTAATAACCAATGTCTCCCCTATATAGGGAATTGCACTTTTATTGCTCTTTTGAATCTTTACAGGGCTCTTGTACTAGCTCACCTGGTTTACTGTGCTGTTTTTTGGGGCCCCGTCAATACAGTTACAAGACGAGGAAAATCCACGCAAGTAACTCCTGTTCTCTTTTACAGGAAAGAGCATTTCGGGAGCGTGTTGTTGAGACTCTTGATAGGTTTGTTTGAGTTTGGTTTGCCTGGAGTGGCTAATTTGTTCAAATTTCAGCATTTACAATTTGTTTAAAACTTGTTGGTTCTAATTTTTTGATTTTTTTCGAAAACGTTCGCATCTCAAAATGCATTTATGCATTGGGAGAGCAAGAACTACTTTTTTTCTTAAATTCTGTGTTTGTTAGTTTCCAGACTTGGGAAAGTACACCAGTGATATTCGTAACGCTGTGATTCTTGTGTCAAAATTAATTGATATAGTTTTGCGTGCACTAACCCTTAGTTTACCAACATTTTTTGTAACACGGTTTACCAAGAAGGGTGATTACCATGCCCCTCGAGAACTTCGTTGATAAAGTCCCGATGCTTATGATTTTGATACCAGTGGGTAACTATGGTCTCCACTTTCCATTGATACAAACAACGTACCACACAGAAACTGATGACGTCACAGTGAAGCCCTATAAAGTCCGCGAGCCCGCAAAATTGACATTTTCCACCGAAAAAGTAGGAAATTTGCAAGTACAATGGTAGAAACGGATTGTCATGTGGTTTAAGTTCTACAAATGATGGCATGCCAATTGCCTATAGTTTTACATAAACATCACGGTTTTTGTTAGGGCACACCTGGCATCTAGGTCGGCAACGCCCCCCCCCCCCACAAATTCTTGGACTTTGAAGGACATCATAAGCATACAAACCACGGTGAATGTGCTACATTACATTTTCTTTTTTTAAAAAACTTAAAAAAAGCAAAAAATAAAAAAAAGGTTTGCATTATTTTAGCGCACCGGCGGAAACAGTTCACTAGGGCGTGGTGGAAACCCAAGCAGATGAGGGTTAAGAACATATTAGAAGAGCAGAAAGAAATAATGGCACCGTAAGGTTGTCCAAATGGCTGTTGTGAAAATAGCATAGACCAGCTTACATTGTTGTTTCCTACATGTGGTAAATTTTTGCTTATGTGCAAAAAAAATGATTGCCACGCTGCCATAATTTTATTTCTTGCGGACCATATTTTCACCTTAAAAAGGTCAGGGTGTCAACTAAAGTGTGACATGGAATTAGTACGTTGTTTTAAGCAGGGCACCAAAAAAATACAATGGTTAGAAACCAGTGTGTGGTTTTTATTTTATGGCATTAGGGAGTATCTGCTATAATTTATATGAATTAGTGAGAATAAAAAAAACACCAGTAGTAGGAATTACGACCCCTGGAAGACAACAGGGTGTGACACCTGAAAAAAGGTAGACAAATGGGGTATTCTTTCATATATAAGTAAGCCATAGTATTTTTAAAGGGGAAACACGCTTTATTTTGTTCTGTTTTCCTAGTAAACACAAAATATTGGACAAATAAACAACAATGAACATTGTTCTGTTATCCAAACTTCTATGTAGGGTGGGCCAAAGTCAGCAAACCTTGGGTGTCAGGAGTGTCAAACGAAGTGTAAATACGTTTGTAGTTCCTTACACAGATAGTATATTTTTTATATTTTTCATGCCCTTTTACGTTTGTGCAAATTAAAAACAATCACTTAAAAGAAAAATAACTGCACTAGTCCACCATGTGAAGGCAAGATAAAAAAAATCCATGTCAGGTGTCACACAAAATTAAATACCCAGAAAAATAATTTAAATACTATCCCAAAATTCTGTCGTTTCGCAAAATTTTAATTTAACCTCAAAACGCATCTACGCAACTGAAATTTTAATGAACAAAAGCCACATGGCTTCTGCCTTTTGTGAGGGAAGTAGAAAAAACAAATTCACAAACTTTCCAAGATTTCCATGAATATTGTATGTTTAACCCAAGTCCAATCTTTTCTGCTTTTTATTTTGTTTAGATGATTATTACGGAGGCCCTAAGGGGACACCGTAAAGAAAAAAATATTTCGCAAATTCCGTTCAAAATGAATTCAACAAACCGTTCAAATGGATTTAGTACTCCGTTCAACGAATTATAATTTGTTCAAACGAATTACTAAATAGTAATCCGTTCAACGAATTACTAAAACTGTTCAAACGGATTAGTAATCCGTTATAACGAATAGTAATCCGTTCAACGATTAGTAAATCCGTCAAAACGGATTGTTCCGTTCTAACGAATTAATAAAAATCGTTCAAAACGGATTAGTAATCCGTTTAAAACGAATTACTTAAAGTGTTCAAAGAATTCTGCGAAATTGTCAAAGGATTAGTAATCGGTTCAAACGAATTAGTAATCCGTTTAAACGAATTAGTAATTTTTCCCGTTTTTAACGAATTAGTAAACTCGATTTATGGAACCAGCCTGCGGTTGCATAAATCCAGTTATTTCGACACGGTGTTGCAATTTTGCTCCGTTGCTCGTGTTAACCAATCAGCCGGCGTTAGGTTGTGACGTGTGCTTTGGTTGGCTTGTTTTTATTGGCCCGTTCGCGCAAGTTCTTCACGGGCTTTCTCAACCGTTTAATGCATGTCAGATTTTTATCCCGCTCTTCGAGATCAACTTTGAAATCTAGTTACGTTGAACTTCTAGTGGATCGGTTAGGACGGATTCAGTACACGATCAAGCCAAGTCATACTCGGAATTTATTAAAGAAGAAATTAGATCTAATATTGGACTTATTTTAACCTGCGTCATCATCATTAAACTTTAGTCTGGACATGTGCTTCATCACATGGAATTTCTAAGGCAGATACTCTTTAAATTGAAAGTCGTACTGTTTAATTAAAGGAAGTTAATACAGACCGTATCTCTTCAATCTTGATATAATCCAGCGTATTTTAGTTTTGTTGCGGGTATTTGGTTAACTCTCTTCCGAATAAAAACGCATTGATTGATTGTAAGGTGGCGTCGGTTCTGCATTAATTTTGCTTCAAAGTACGTTTTTATGTGTTGAACCAGTGTGGTTACAGATGTCATAAAACATTGTGCGGAGCCAAAAAGTCGCAGATTTTTGACGCAGGTTTCATTTACATCTACCTTGTGTTTCTTCCGTATGCGGTTAGAAACTATAGTGTTCCGGTGTCCATCCATGCCTACGTTTCCATCTCAGAACTGCAGTTCAAACCGGTAAACTTTCTTGGTTTTTCTGAAGATTTCAAGTGTCTATCATTAATATTCCTGGATCTACAGGGTGTCTCAAGAAAAGGAATTACACATAACTATTGGTGACCATAACTCCAAAAGTGAGTATCAACATTGATGAAATGAAAAAGAATCTTTAACCCGTATTATTTTTCATATTTTAATGTAGACAGCACTCATCGGTTCAGTAGTTTTGAAGAAATAAGCGATTATGTAACACATATCAATGGCCGCTTTCTGCAAAGTTTTGTAATAAGTGATTCTACAGGAACAGGGAGACCCAATACTCCACCCTAATTCTTTCAAAATTTCAGGTCTAAGGGGGTAATCCTGTTTAAAGCTTGATCTTCGATGTGTGGCAATTGTTACGTCTGCAATTTGTCTGCATTTAGACGAAGACTTCGTCTGAAGACTGCAATGTTCTGTAAGTTCGGGCGGTTCTCCGCCTTCCACGGCGACTCTTGTTCAAATTTTGACCTGTACCCATTTCACGGTACTTCTCTAACATGTTCAAGATTGTCTTCTTGCAAGGAGGACGATTCTATTGAATTTTAATATAAATTCCTGCTGACCAGAGTAGGTAAACGTTATGACCAGTTTTGGCAATCTGAAAACACAAAATGTACCTTTGCATGGCGGCAAATGTTAAACCAAACCATCTGTCTCGTGAACAGTACTTCTTTAAAACATGGGAATTTTGGAATTGCACTCACAATATGCCTTTAGTATTAATGTAGAAGAATACACCATCTTATGAAATAAGATTGTCTAATTTGAATAAAACTCTGTGAATACTCTTATGTCAGTTATCCAATTGTTGAAAAGTATTGATTAAAACTTTTGTTCATTTTCTATGCAGTGCCACCCTGTGGGTTCAAGTTAACATATTTCCCGTTTCTAGATTTTATGGTGTGTTTTCTAATAAAGATGATCATCTTGTTATTTACCGTTGTAGTTTTCTTGTGGATTTTTTGTTATAATTGTCACGGTAATTGATTCTACTATCAATTAAAACGAACAAAATGGCATTGAACTCACCAAAATATTAAACAAGGCCGTTCTGGGGAATGAAAAAAAAAGACAGCCTTGAACAGATTTGATTAAAGCGAGTAATCAGCGGTAGTAACATCAATCTGCATATTTTGAGCAAACTTGGAAGAAGTGTCCATTGACATGTGTGACATTAATCGCGTATTTCTTCAAAAACTATGACGATCGCGTACCCAATTAACATTAAAATGTTAAACAGTAATGTGGTTTAAGATTCTTTTTAAATTTCTCAAATGTGATAATAACCTGTGACAGTATGGTCGCCTTAGTTAGGGTGTGAAATTCGTTCTGAGACACCCTGACGAAAGCTGGATTACCGTGAGGGGAAGGGGAAAGTATAGAAGTAGCGTTTTAAGCGGGTGGGAACCTACCCAATGCCGGTGCTCATCATGCCTATTTCCGTCCGCAACTTGCAGAATTAAAAACTGGTAAACTTCCTTGGATTTTTGCGAGATGCAAGACTTTGCTTTAATTTAATATTCCAGGATTTTTCTACTAATGCCGCACTACTGGCTGAGTGGAGCTTTGAAGTAGGCGTTTTAAGCTGTTGGCAGACCTACTCACAAAAACCTGATATGGACATTATTTTAGGTACGCTTCTATCTAAATGTGCTGCCCACTTACAATTTGGGTTTTAGTCGACAGAATTCAAACCTTATTGTATAGGAACTAGTTCGATTTTTTCTTTTCGCCAAAGTTATATATTGATCTTCCTTTCTCCATAATTTAATCTCTCTCTGTCTCCTCTGTTCAAGTGTTGCAACCTGTAATGCATAGCTTTTATACTCTTAAAAAA